>JBBPCS010038763.1:0-20854 GCA_037974645.1 Hollardia meadi
TGTGTGTGTGTGTGTGTGTGTGTGTGTGTGTGTGTGTGTGTGTGTGTGTGTGTGTGTGTGTGTGTGTGTGTGGCAGCTGTTGAGCAGTAGCAGCCCGAGGGCACCTGATGGCAGTGCTTAACCATCTTGTTTCCCAACCAGCACCTGAACAACACACCTGGCAATAAAAGGTTTTTGTGGTTGTGACACATCTCCTGACAAACACAGGTGCTGCCATCGTGGAGTCTCACAGGAGAAAAATCAAAAACTGTCCTGGAAAACAGGTGTGGCTGTACGGTCAGTGGGCATGTGCAGGTATATGCCTATGACATTGCATGACTTTGTTGCCACAATTATCTCAGGTGATCTTATTTTTTATGCCATTTGTTTATTTTTTTTAATAGAAGTTATTGTAACAGTTGTCTCTTTTAAAATGGTATGATTCTGTAAACTGCTTTTTGTCTTTGATGTGACACAAACTTGTTTTTCGCTCTGTTGTCATTTTAGCTAGCTAACTATCCAACAGTCTAATTTAACAACAACAACAATGTGACAATCAGACATTATGGGTAGTTCAAAATCAGTCAGATTTCCCAGCTTGTTTGTGTTATTTTTGAGTTATTTGTCCTGTCCAAGCTTGGTATCAAAACAGACTTTGAGATACAGAAAACTTCTGGCTCCAATTTAAAACAAATTTGATGCTAGAAACATTCCTATAGGACGTGCATACTTGAGCCAGAAGGGAATGCAGTCTCTTTCAAAACAGAGACTGGACAAATTTAGCATTCAATCAATTACCACACAAAACACACTGTGGTCCGCTCAAGATGCCAGAGCGCTTGGGTATTGTAGTTTGCTCAGGGCCTTAATCCAGTCATTAGTGAGGAATTGTGTGGAAAGCGAAGTTTTCCTCCTGAGATTGTTTCCTTTTTGTCATTTTAAAAGGGTCTGGCCTTTTGGAGAGGAATTTCTAAGCCTAAATTGCAACCTAATTAAGGAGATAGTGTCTTGTAGAAAACAAAACAAATACCTCAGACATGCAGCATACCCTGCAGCTTCAAAGCAGGTCACAATTCAATTACTTTAGGCAAAGGATCTCACTTGGCAAGGACTGTCTTTTAAAAATCAAATTTAGCAATGGGATTAGACTGCTTTATAGGAAATACATTATCTTCTTTGTCTTGTTCACACTGGCTTATTTTGTATTTTCCACAACATGCGTTTCCTCATTTTTCAAGAAAGAAAAGCTCTCTTGTAGTTAAAGAATGGATAATAGAGTAATACCACAAACATGAGGTACCTTCACCAGATCTCACAGTAGTCAACATACATAAGGAAACGCACTGTAAAAACTACTCTGTGAATTTTCAATTTCTTTATAATTGATACCATCTGGAGCTCAACCCCTAGACCCATACTGAGGTCCCCTCTACTACACAAAATCCATCTGTTTTGATTCATATTGTACCCTCTGTCATTGATGGAGGAAATACTCAGTTTTAGAGAAGACCCCATCAATCACAGGATATGACATGTACTTGGATTATTCGAGGTGTTTGCCACTATGATGGTACAGTAAAAGTGAACTCCACCACAAAGAACAATTTCACATTCTCCTTCCATGTTCTCAATTTTAGTTATAGTTATATAGTTATTAGTTATATTTAGTTATTAAGAATTATAGTTATATAAAAATGAATGACATAAAAAGATCAGTCAGACTGATTGAGTTTTTCACTCTTTTGTGTTGTGGCAGTTTTGCCTTGTTGCTACTGGTACAGCAGAGAAGAAAAAATGCCACACAGGACATTACAAGGCTTATCAGATGCCAAAACATGGCAGCAACCACTTCATCTTTTGTTTGGCCAAAGCATTGCCAGTTGATGCTGCACTCAGGTTACTGTTCAGTGAAACTATTTTGTCACATTGTTTTGCTGGAGCTTTTATGCGACATGGCATTTGTTCATCACCTGCGAGTTTATCTCTGGTATGATAACTGCCTTCTGAATGGCCCTACCTACAGCTATTAAATCCAAGTGAGATGCCAGATTTGAAATGCCTCTTATATTAGG
Organism: Hollardia meadi; assembly: GCA_037974645.1. Lineage (NCBI taxonomy): Eukaryota > Metazoa > Chordata > Actinopteri > Tetraodontiformes > Triacanthodidae > Hollardia > Hollardia meadi. Next base: position 2,052 of record JBBPCS010038763.1, read on the forward strand.
TCCCTAGCTCCCATTTCTGCCTCATATTACATAACAACCTGCGTGGCTGAACCCTGATGTGGAATTCACAGATGAACCCAGCTGTAACCCATTGGAGTAGCTCTTCCAAACAAACAGCAGACTGAGTACCATCTACCTACCGCACAGAACAGCAGGAGAGCTGCCTGTGGGACTACTGTAGCTATGACTGAGGCAGCTTTGAAAGAAAAACAATAAGTGGAAAACACAGGGAATACTTCTATTTAAAGCCCACTTCTACCAGCCTATTCTCTGTGCCATACCATTCCCCATTTTCATTTCTATTCATGGTGACTCCTGTTGAGAGAGGGACCATTCCAGATGAAAGAGAGGGAAGCTGGATGACGGATACAGCAAAAAATTTAATAGGGGTGACACCCTCAGAGTTCCTTATTAATGAGGGGCATGAGTGGTGAAATTAGATGATAAAGAGGGATAATTCCATGATTGAGAGCTGTACACATGTTGTGAGCCCACAACACAGGCAATAACATCACTTCAACCACACCTTTCCAAACCATTTGGTACCATTTAAGACCAAAAGAATGTTTTTTTTACACTTGTGCATGCGTGTGTTCTTTTTTTAAACTAACCATTAACAGATTGTTCATAAATACTTGACTAATCTACCTTGGTTGTAAAAGTGTCAGCATGAAAAAAGAGGCCATGGTGCCATGTGGATAAAATCTGACTTAAGCCAATCAGGAAAATGGCACAATAGCTTGACCTACTTCAACAGGTGTGATGAAATGAGATGAGATGTTAGTGATCTCTCAACAGAAACTGTTGCAACAAAATAACAAATGACTAAGACATAAAGAAATAAAGTACAATAAAGCCTTCAATGAAAGTAAACAAAGGAAGTGTAATCCAGTGTGAAGCTGCACTGTAATGTTTTGCACAGTAATCTGTCTAGAAATGTGCATCTTTTATTTGTCCATGTTCAAACTAAACAGAATGTGATCATATGAAAGAAGCCATGCAAACATATTGTGGTGGGCAGATAAGTATCATATGTAAGTACTTACAGTGTGTAAGTTATTTACCACCTGTATGTGCAGCTTAAGCTTAACAAAACATTACTGTGTGATTACATCAGATTGTACAAATAACTTTTTTATTTGTGGGAACCAGTAAAGCTTTTGATTAAATTGTTTTAATTTAGGTGCCCATAGCTTCGAGTAATGAGGCTTCTTTTAATGCTTCTTTTAATGCACTTACATTACTCAACTACTCATCTTAATATTGAGAGGTCTATGTCTCCATCTAGTTATTATATTGGACAGAAGGCAGATATCTCTACAGTCAATATCTCCAAAACTAAACAACTCACAACAAAACAATCTCGATCAATAAACAACGCTACAGGTATGAGGGAAAACATGTCTTTCTGATTGTAGGGTGAACTGTCCCTTTAAAAGAACATTTTGCTGAAAACAATACTATAATTTCACTTTATTAAAGATTATAGGGCCGTACTTACTTCACCACTGCTTTCTCTGTCTTTGGAATTCTCAAGAGCTTTTATAAAAACCCTCTTACAAACCCAGTTAGGAAATTAGGTCTCTCCAAAACAACCTAGCTTAACTAGGTTCATTTCTTAAGCCCTTTGCTGATTAAGGATTAGGTTTCTCATTTACATAAAAGAGACAACTGCAGAAAGCCGACAATAACCAGGTTATTTAAGTTCATTACTAAGTGGAGCAGTAGAATAAACCATCACTCAGAGCTACAGGACTTTGAAAGGAAAATAATCATTTGCAGGAGAAAAGCTACAAAAAGAAACCAAGAAGAAGGGCAGATGTTTTTTCACGATCAATATGAAAACTAAGAGCCACAGTAGCGACGGTGTGTGTGAGTTCAAGTCTCTAGTTTTGGAGGAAAAGGTAATCAGAATGAAAAAAGGCCCAGCACTGAGCCAGGTTCCAATATCAGAAGAATTTCAATGAACTGTTAATCCCCAGAGACACGGCAGTGGGACAATCATCAGGTTTCTGCGGGTTTGCTTTGGCAGGTTACTCCACATTCTCAGCTCTTCTCGCCAGCACAGATGAGTAGCAGACACTTAGGAAAATAACCTTATCCCCCCCTCGTGCAGCTGCCGAACATGAAAATTACATCTGATGGAATGATTAAACTTGTGTGGCCACTGACCACTCCGGCCAAACCAGAGTTACAGTCCCACTGCAGATGTTTGTGTATGTGGAGTACAATATAAAGCACTGCTTCCGGGCCAGAAGATACCGTGGTGTTGATTTTAAACTGAGAAGAATGGTGTAAGATTAATATGACAAGACAGGCCAGAACCAGTGTTTAATAAGAAGATTATTATCTAAGACTTCACAATAAACAGACTTCAGACACCAGTCTCATTTCACTGGCAGGTACAGTCTTATCTTATTTCGGCATAGTGTGTCAAAACACGAGACGACGAAGATACTGCAAAAATTAAAATGAGTTACATTTCTTGTGCACTGGTGGGCTTTCTCTGCATGCCATACCCTCAGGCTGAGGGTAAACAAAGGATGTTTTGCCAGAGTTAGTATTTAACCAACTCCAGATATAAGAACAAAAAAACCCAAACATACTCACTTCTCTTCCCCTTTTGTTGTTCTGATGCTCTGTTTTTAGTTAGGGGTGATAAAATGGTAGATAAAGTGGTTCTGGGGCATAAAAATCTGTGCCTCTTTTCCAAACTAATAAAATGCATCGTCAAGGTCTTCTGTTCTTAGTAATACGTTCCCGAAAGGTTTGGTTTCATAACTGTTTTTACATCACACTCTGTCTGTTATTATCCACTTCATGCCCTCTTAGCATCTCTTCTCTCTTCTCCATCTGTGGGCCTCTCATGTAAATGTGTAGCCTGTCTTCTTTGCAGGTTGTAAATCTCTTCTAATTTGAGACTCTATAAATAAAATTGATTTGATCATCATATTCAGATTTTAGGCCTGTATTAATTTTGTGCTTTCTATTTACCTTTTTATGTTTTATACATTCATATTTTATATTTTATTATATGTTTAACAGAAAATTTGCACTAAGGTTCTAAAAAAATGGAGAAAAATAATCAAATATGAGTAAGTACCTTGATTTGTTGAGTATATAATTCAAAATGTAAATAGAAATTGGCCTGTCCATGTGGTCATTTTATATAAACTATTCCTTGAATTTATAGAAAACATGTTATATCATGATAAGTATCATTACCAGGATATGAAATTATCTATATCAGGATATGAGATTTTGGTCATATTGCACTGCCCTACACAGTTATACTACACTTGGGTCTACAGTCCATACCCAAGAATCTGGACTTTCAACCTCCTCTCTTAACAAAAAGCAATGTAAATTTAATGAAAATCTTTTTTTAGTTCCTGCATACAGGCTTTTTCATAACTTTCATGAATTTAAATTGTTTAATGTTCAATAAATCCAATAAAGGATTTCAAAAAGCTTTGGTTTCAATAATAAAATTGTGTATTGTGTGATCGGTAGGCTATGGCTTCATACCAGACCTCTTTTTCACACAGATTCATTATTTGATAGCCTTGTAAACACTTGGGCTCATTCGTCTTCAGTTTTGTTTATTTAGTTTAACCTCAACAGTGAATGTAGGTTAAGAAAACAATTGCTCAGTATGAAGGAATTCATGTAGTTTACAGTGTTTTACAAACAGGAAAAATAGCAACGTGCACAAACATCGTTAAAGCCCCACTGCGTAACTTTTGGTATTTTCGCAGTGGGGATTTAATGGTGACTTTGGAAAGAAGAAGGCTCAATGTTGTTCTGATGATTCTGGGCAATTTCTTTTTTCTTTTTTTCCAGCAGTAGCCTCTCCTATTACATACAAATGTAGTGAGTTCAGCATTCACACTGACATCTTTGAGTAAATTTAATTTTGTCAACTCAAAACCTGCTTAGAATCCCGATGACTGGAACTGGGACACAGCAAAAGCCTCCTGCCCAAAATAAACATGTGGCACAGCATTACTGGAAGCTCTTCAACAATGAGTGGGGGGGATTTGATAAAGGCAGAAGACTCTGGATGGGGAAGTGTGTGGATGTGTGTGTGTGGCTGCAGCCTGTGATTATGTTATGTAATTTCCACTGGAGGTAACAATGGTTTGCCTCTTACTGCTGCATGCCTGCAGCCCCCTCTCTCTCTCCACACGATTACATCCTTCCCAGCATTAATGGGGTCAAAACTGGCCCTTATCTTTTTGGGGCAGGGGTCTGTTTTCCTATGCAGAGTGACTTTGCACATGCCCTCCTTCATCCTTTAAAGGCAAGAACACACGGAAGAAACTACAAGCTACCATCTGCTCTCCTCAAGCCAAACTCTCACTGCATAACACTGCAATTCCAACCATAAAAAAACTGGTTAAATAGATTTCCCTGTGGACAAAATGGAATTTGGACTGTAGAAAGTGAAACAACCCTGGAGTTTTGGTTAGAGTCGACTACATATCCCAGCATGCTTGGTACAAAAACAAGTAAATGAATCAGTAAATGGAAAGAATAGCTTGCTACAGATCAGTCCAAATTACAGTAAATTGAAGTCAATAACTTTCTCATGAAGACAAACAACCGAACTGGTTAAACAAGTTCCAGATAGCGTGATCTGATTATGTGTGTTCACATGGAGCAGAGCACGTAATCAAAGTTAACACCAAGATGACTTTCCCAGAATCACATTGACGTCACGTACTGTGCTCTAAGTAGACGAACATGTGCAAAGAAGTTTGTGTACATATTCAAAGAGCCTAGCACCATGTTTCTTATATATGTTTACTGTCCATTTAATTGTTTTACTGCAAAATCAGCAGGCAGATCGCACTTGGACTTGGCCTGCCCAACGTTTTTACCATTTTTTTGTTTAATGAGGTCGTCTTTGGAACCTTCCTTGTGTGTTTTGAGGGTCTTAGATTGGTGGTGTTGAATAGCCGAGGAAAAATTTGGTAGGTTACATGAGGTTTTGTTTCACCAACATGCTAGTCTGTGTCTTGTACATCGCTTGTCTGCATTTTATGTGGTTGCATTATGTATTATATAATTATACTCTGCGATTGGTTTCATGTATTTATAGAGACTGTACAATAACTGATTAAATTGGCCCAGTAAAGCTCAGCAGGGAACATGAAAGACTAACATTTGTACGGACATATAAGTATTATAGAACCCGTTAACCCTCCCCTGTCCACTTCTGGGAAAAGACCCTCTGCTGTAAACCAGCTACCTTTTTTCCTGGTGTCTTAGGTGTCAAGTTCTGAATGCCTAAATAACAAAACAATTGGATTATATTTGATTTTTAGACCTGTGTGATAAATCTAATGTGCTTATGCTGGATTGCACGACTGCTTCTATTCCAAGAAAACGAGCCTAAAACACAAGACATACCTCAAGTAAATTTGAACCTGTTCTTGAACCATGTTGAGTACATACATGGTTTGGAAGTTAAATAAGTTTTATAGAAGTTTATGGGACTTAATAGCTGGAAAACACAATGGAGCCACAGCATGAAACCTTACTAAGTGTCTCAAGTGTCCCATGAGTGGACTGGAAAAGAGACTTAAATATTCTAATCTAACATGTAACATATCACATATATTCATATCCACTGTTTCATTTTACTAGCTGTCCAATATCATTAAGTGGTATATAGCCATGCAATGAGTTTTGGTTTTATGTGCTCAAAATATCTGCTGCAGATACTGTATGTTATTTATGAAGTAATTGTATTTTATGGATTTTGTATCATTCCTGTATCCTGCCTGTTTTTATATTTTGGGCTTTAAGACACTTTATGATTTATTTACTTATGTCTGCCGTCATCCCAATACAAAAGAATGGGTCCTGAACTTAGTTTGAGCTGCTCAAAGCATTGAAGATTGACATTTTAAAATGTTCCACAATGTTCCAGTTACTCTAGCTGTAAACTATCTTTATTGGGGCTGCTCTCTAAGAGGTCAAAAAAGGGAGAACTTGTTGAGAGACACACTGACGCCCTACTTAACACTGGTTGGACATCTACCTCCCAATATGACCAGTTGACAATTCCTTTTAATTTGATATCACAACTGTGATCTTGCTGATTGTTCCCTGTTGCTCTGGCACCAAAAAACTACATATCTCGTATTAATTCTGAATTAAAATAAGTGCTTTGATTTGTCACTTGAAAAGAAGGTGGTGTTTAAATCCAGTGATAAGCAATTTGCAAGCGAGAAAATGGCATTGTAAACCCTCTGTGCACTTTAAAACAAAGAGTTCATTAAATTAATCTCGGTATTATCAGGAGTTATTTGATACTTTTGTGGCCTCAACTAAGAGCAGGCCTTTGTTTGACACTCAAAAGACAGTTTCAGTTACACAAACAAGCACACATACACATCCTGTCTGGACTTGCTTCAATTTGTCAGACCAACACCCCTTTGAACACAGCGCTGGAAGTTAAATGCTGAGTCAGATGTAGCATTATGAAATACGTTTTTGGATTCTTAATGTTGTGTCATTATTGCATTAAAATGGCTGAAATGGTCAAGATACAGATGACCATATGCAGTTTCACTACAATTTGTTTTTGTAATAATCTTTTAAAAGACTGTTTTGGTCAAGTCCTGAGGAATTCTACAAATTTTAAACACCTCAATACATCAATTAAGACTGAGTGAATTCTCAGCTACCTGACACTGTTCTAGCTGTACCCTCTCTTGGCAACAATCCATTGAAAGTAGGACAGGGAACTGGACCCGGTACAGCACGTTACAGAGTTGAGCTTTGATCAGCATCTGAGCGGCTCAGAGGCTGTCAGTTTGCTTTAACATTTGGAACAATCCAAGATCCTTCTGACTGATGTTTTCTCCAACCCTGACATCTCCTTATCCAGTCAACACACTGACTTCTGTCAGAAGCGAGCAGTATCTGGTAGTTGCGAGCCATGAAAGGGGCAAAACAAGAGAAAGAAAAAGAAGAACTGGTTGTTTGAGAATATGAGTCAGTGAGTTGTTGGCTTGTATAGAATAACTGTTATGGAACCACTTTAATTATGAATCTTTGCTAAAGACAGTGGAAATTGCCATTGTGCACATGTGCAACACTCAAAGTTTGAATTGCCATGTTAGCCAATTTCAGGTAAAGCATAAACAAACTTAAAAATGAGCAAATTTACGACATTTTAATACTAAATAGATTGCAGGTAAATTCACATAGAGACCATGTATTTAATTAGAGGGGCAGTTGTTTACTTTGTTATCTAAACTATATTGATAATGAGATGAAATATCAGGATTCAGGTCAGGAGACGACCGACTGATCAATCACATAGTACATTTCCTTCAGAGTAACTAATCAGAGCAGCGCGACAAACAAAAAGAGGACCTTTTTAAGTTTTTACAAGTTGGGAAATGTAGAGACAAACAGCCCAATCAGTCACAATCAGGTCCTGATGAGAGAGAAAAAACTTTGTCCAATTATACTCCTGTGTGATCACACAATGCTGATGTCAAAAATATTGAATAAATTCTTAGATTTTTTTGTCACCTCAGTGTCACCAGTCGATCAATCTGGGAGTGAATTATGGCAGGAGGGCAGCAACTCTTTGCAGATGGAAAACAAATGTTTTTTAAAAGCTCTGTATGTGCAACAAAACTAAAATACAGATACTTTCACAATATGTTGGATAATAAGAAAAGGAGGCAAATACATATTTTTAAATGATAAGAATTCATATGTGGTTCTTCATTACAAAAAATGCTCAATACAAAGCAAATATAATTAACTCATTGCAAAAAAAAAAAGAAAAAAAAGTCAAGTCAATTTGATGACTGTGCCTTGAGCGAGAAACTCTGTCAATCGTTCATTTCCAAATGGAAAATAATCTGAAAAATACACTGGAGGGAAATAACATAAGCCTAATGAAAAATGTACCGTGCTGCTGGCCAAGCCATTAAATCACATGCAGCCCAAGATTTATTTTTGTAAAAATGCGACTGGTTACAACATTACATCAGAACACCAGAGCTGCAATATAGTTTTACTGCAGGAAAGTAGAGCATAGTATAACATGTTTTATGCTTCAGCTCAGAATAAATCTCTCTGCTATGCAAAGCATGCAGCTCCTGTGCAGACAGTTTTTGGCTGTGCTTAACTGTGGAGTTTACTGTCTCATAAAATATCTGCTTTAAGTATACACTAAAGACTAACAAAACACCTAGTTTCTGTTTGCATACTGTGTGAGGAAAACTACATCATCATTAGCGCTAAATGGTGATTTTGGAGGACAAAATTAAGGACAGGTGAAGAGGTGAGAGAGTAAACAGATAACACTGTGAATATGAGCTATTGTTTTCTGTGGTACAGTTCAGCCTGGTTTACTGAATGTGTTACTAAATTTCGGTCACAAAGAAGAAGACAGGATTTGAGAAGTTAGGTGGGGAGGGGGGCTTCAGCTCTTCCTGCAAGACCAAGACAATAAGCGTTTCCCGCTCCTACAGCCTCTTTTTTTATCTGTATGTATATAGAAAGAGAAAAAACGGTTGAAACCTGAACCTCAAAACGTTTTTTGTTTTGGTTTCCAAGTGCAGACAAAAGGCAGGGTGGCTGGCAAGGGCAGGGCAGTGCTGTTGTGTGATTAGTGCATTCCTCACCACTCCACCCCAACCCCGTGCAGCAGCACAGACAAAGTGTCAGTGGACGAGCTCAGAGCAACAATAAAAATTTCCCTTCTCCATTCCCTCCTAGCTCTCTCTAAAGGGCTGATTCAACGCATCGCTGCATCCCCATATTTACATACAAATAAGAGAGAGGATGTGGATAGTTATCGCTGCCTGCCCCCCATCTGCGTGCCTGTGTGTCTGGTTTTGCCAGTTTTGGGGGGTTTTTTCGCCACCCTTTCTTCGAAAAAGCTCATGGGGATGTCAGATTAGAAATGCCACTTGATTTCGCAGAGGGCCATTAGAGCTCTTGAGCCTCCGTTAACCTGGATGAGGCAACACAAAGAGGATATGAATGATAAGTATGACTCAGGACTTCAGACATCAGCCAGCATCACTGCCTTGGAACTTATAGGTGTGTGTGTGTGTTGACAGCAGCAGGGGGATAACAGTCTTTTAAATAAAGGTTTGTGCACGGCTTGTCAACTTCCTCCGGTGAGAGGCATAAATCAGGACTCATCTACACTACCCCTTAGGCAGTTGTTCTGTTGTATCAGGTACATTTACCGGATGCTCATCCCGCTGCTCCCTTTTCTTAAATCTAGCCCACAGAGAGGATCGCCCCAGAAATTTGCAATAAACTCTGTGGGTCTTTCAGAAGCAGCCTAAAGATCTAAGGTGAGAAAGCACAGAGGGAGAGAGTCAGTATGAACTCCTCCCCATGAGCACAAAGCTGTTTGTTATTCATGAGAACGCTGGCTCTCCTTGTGAGGCTCCGGGAAAATTATACTGTGGGTCTGGACAAATGAACTTTTTTTCTCCTCCGCTGGCCAGAAATGGCTTCCGTCACTCTACAGTCTTCCACGACCCTGCGCCCTGCTGTGGCTTATCTTGTTCAGCAGAGTAAAGAGGGGAGGAAAAAGAAGAAGAAGAGGGTTGGATTTGGTGAGTATGTGAGAGGAGGAGGAGGGAGAGAAGAGGGAAAGCAAGAGATTGAGTGGGGGAATTAGTTCAGTATTTCGATAATGGATATCCTTGGAAGAAGCCCAACTGCTCATCAGGGCAGGGAGGAAGAGAAAGAGATGAAGACAAAGAGCGCAAAGCAAAAGAATGTGCATTCAGGCATATCCTGAGGCCAAAGAGCTCAAACTTGATTGCAAAAACAGATTTGAAAGAAATATATTTCCCTTTATCAATACTGAAGTTTTTGCATCGTTATACCTTGCTGCACTGCATGCAGAACTTTCACCCTCCAGTCTAAAAAAGTGAAAGGTAAAGCCTTGTTGGTGACACAACAGAGATATTCGGTTGCAACGCCACAACATAATATATAACCACTGACAGCTGATTGAACCCCTCGTAATTTTTTTTTTCAACACTAAAGCTCTTTATCTGTTCTTTGAAGCGTCACTTGAGGAAAGACGGGCAAAGCTTGAAGAGAGAGAGAGTGTCACAGCTTTGCATGCAAATGAGGAAGCCGGCTAGAAAACACGGCCAGATTAATTGAAAGCACCTCGCTACAGAACAGCTCATAGTAAGTCCTGAACCACGACAGAGGCCATCAACGTTGCTGATTCCTGCTCGAAAAAATTATCCTGAATGAAATCACACAGCAAGTTACTCACAAATAATTCTAATCAACAAAATCCAAAATCATGGCAATGGCATATCAAGATGGCTCCTGTGCAAGGTTGCATAACAGCACAGGCACTGTAACATTATGTAACTGATCTCAAGGGCAAATCGATCCCAATTATAAATCATTCTCCGCTGAGGCAGTCGTGATGTACTCAGATTTTCATGGCCAGAGTTCAGAGGAGACGGGAGCATCATACATACACAACACGGACGCATACCGCTACGTAACCTCCCTCACAGTTGCATCAACTTAAAGGATTCTTTGGGATGGAGGAGATGCATCGAAGTGGAGGGTGGACACTTTTTCAGCAACGACAGGCCTCCCATTAACCCTGAGTGAGTGGGAGGAGGGTGGATAAAGACGGTGAGGAAGCTGAGCACCACATGACAACGCAAAGGCGAGTCATTACCTCTCGTGGCATTTCACAGGAGCTTGTTGCTCAGCAGTGTTACTGTAACACCAAGAAGTATCTTGGTATCCTACTGGAGAGATGGTGAGAACAGAGCGTATGGGTATAACCAGACAGCATGTGATCAGCTGTTTCTCTAGGCTGCACTGCCATAATAACAATGCTCATGAAAGTGCCACAGGTCTTCCGATGCTCTGCTCTGCCTCATCTTAACACTTTCAACTCAAATGTAATAAAAACTAATATTTCAGAAAGATCTGTTACAGAAAAGTTTAAAGTGGCATTCTAGTCTAGCCATAACTGCTAATGCTAACTACCCGTTTCTATTTAATACCATTTATGTCAAATACACAGAAAAAAAATGTATTTTTTATTTTTTACATTCAGAAACTGGCTAGAAGGTGAATCAGTGTGCACGGATAACAAACAGGACCATGTCACCACTTTCTTATAAGTCATCTTATAAGCCATTAAAACAATAAGAGTTGCAGGCTTTCCAGTTTGTAATAAGCCATCAGCAAAAATCCTACTTAACTTATGTTATTGAGCGAGCTAATAAAATGTTTTTTTACAACTACAGCTGCAACAATTAGTCGATCGTTTCAGTAATTTTTCAAACAGAAATGTCAAATATTTATTCTTTAGCCTCATAAATGTAAGGATTTTCTACTTTTCTTTGTCATTTATGATGGTAAAAGACCTTTTTAATTACAGTTTAAGTTTAAAAACTTGTCAATGATTTGGATTTTGGTCCAGTAATTTGCCAGCAAATTTCCAGAGGGTCAGAGATCAAACGGTCTAAGAATTTAGACTTTATTAATATTAATCAAAACATACACCTTACAAATCTGTTCTAAATGTTGCCTTATTAGAAAAATGCACCCATATGAAGATGTGCAAAACCAAAACCCCAAAAAAACCTCACTAACTAAACTGTGGTATCACTGATACTAAATATTTGAGTGTGTTTGCAGATTGGGGGTACGTTGTGCACCTTGCCTGCTTGCCGAGTAACACAATATACGGTATCGGAAACTGTTGGAGCATGTTTTGCATTCCAGCAGGAGAGAGGCAGGACTATTGTGTACAGAGGCCATTGTGTTTGTCCGCCGGCACACACTAAACTAGACCATGAGTCATGCTAAGCACAGTCTGAACTCCCCACCAGCAGCTAACAGCAGGAGCTGGGAAAAAGGTTACAGCCTGTTCACCACCCAGACTTAGAATCAAGTCTGATTCACTTTTATAGCACCTGCCAACCATGAAAGAGACGAGCACAAGATACGACGAGTACATGAGCCTGGAAATGAAAAACTGGTTTACTGTACAAAAGCATGCAGTATGTAAATAGTGTTTTCTGCCAAGCCCATGCAACTGTGAGAAAAAGAGCACTGCAAATAAGAAATTCAATTTCACTTGTCACTCTGGCTATATCAGATGGTTGCTCTCCTGTAAGCTGAACAAATTGAATCAGAGAATGAGGTTGTTTGTTTTTTTCTTACAGTGTAACTTCTGTCCTGGTGGAGGCACAAAAAAGGATTGAGCAAGTTATCTACATAAAAGCAACTAGTCATCAACTAGTCAACCAAAGGGGTATTATTTAACAATCCACTTGGCAATGTACCTTCAAACAACGAAAGCCTCAGACAACTGAATATTTTAGACTTCATCAAAAATCAAATTTAGCATTCCCTTTTCTTTGACACAATACGACAAAATGTCACAACTTGTAGAAGGGTTTCATTGCAATTCAGCCACTTTGAGCCACAATAAACTCCAAAAATATTCTGTAGCTCCAGTTTCTGATAAGGCAGGTGTAGGTGCGACCTGAAAGTCAAATTTTATATAACTGTCATGCATTGTGACAATCATGGAGTTGTTGCACCCTGTTTGCATTCAGTAAAGTCTCAAAAGAATTCCCAGGGGGACATGCAGCATTCTCTCCCTCTCTGTCCTCTAGATAAGCGTGCTCTGACGACTGCTTGCACTTTATTGTGTGACCTTTCAGGCTGACACGAGGAAGATAAATCCAGCCCCGTGGACAGATAGAGCTGGTGACACCGGACCATTCATCCTGGCCTGGACAGCTTCACATTTGGCTACTGGACCAGCGGTGAAAAAGGGGAGGAAGGAGGGGAAAAAAAAAATAGAGCTAAGGAGAAAGAGAGAGAAGAGGGCACACAGGCCACACACACAGCTCTAACTCATGTTTACTTAGCTTAAAGCCTGCAATCTTTGCATGCAAACAAATGACTATGGCTGCATGCAGGCTCAAGGACTGATTTACTAATGAGCTGTTTGACAGCTGAGGATGGCATGATTTTCTATTAGAATGGAAGGAAAAAAATGTACATCCACAGGCCAAAAACCAGAAGGAAGAGTGAAATACAGAAAGAAAGGGACCAGACAAAAATACAAACAAGGAACTGTTGGGGGGGGGGGAAAGAGGGATTCATGACATAAGGGCGTAAGAAAAGTATACAATCACCAGGGCAGCTTGTGATGAGAATCCAATCTGTCACCCAGGGGTCTGGAATATCTCCTTGCTGTGCAGCTCAGAGGACAGTTTACAGCACAAAGCGTGGAAAATGCTAAATTAAAGCAGTGTGTGGACAGAACCCCCCCGAGGAAACAAACATGGAGGACATTACATGCTCTGTCTGCACTTCACTGAAGGTCTCGTAATAAGTTGTTCTGATGTTTGTGCCATCTTTTCACTATTACTGAGAACGTACCAGAAAGCAAAGGCAGATTTGTTGATGTTTTGTGAGGTGGTTTAAACACCTGAATAGGTGAGGGTTGGAATTTTCTTTTCGTTTTTCCAGCATTAGAATATTTATAAGTCTTCAAATCATCACAGCTAATAATCAGCATGATAAAAGTAAAAGGGGGTGCTGATTGGCCCAGTGTGTGAAGGTCAGAGATCAGAGTAAACATAAATCAAAGTGTTTGTGCCTTGACCTTCCTTTGCAATCATTAAAGGCACCTTAAATTAATTTATTGAAGTCAGAGGCCATCAGTGAAAGGGCAGAGTACACTTGTATAACAGAGAGCTATATAACAGTGGGAATATATATTTTCAGCTGCAATATTTAATATGTTTCACTTGGAAACAAGATGCATTATTATTATATTATATTATTTATTATATTATTATTATTATATTCAGTCTGTCTGTCTGCATGCCTAATCCCTACAGTTATTTTGAAAAAGGTTGCCAACAATGTCAAGGACAATAAGCAGTGGTGACCTAATTATCAAGGTGAGGTTAACACAGATCAGGGACGTCATTACAACAGGAACACCTGCAGCAATACAAAGAAAAAAAGACAAAGCAAAGGTTGATAGGAGTCAGATGAGACTTTTTCAAAAACACGGTGATGATCCATGCTGCCATCAGTGAGGCAGGATCCTCGCTATGTGGTGCAATGTATTGATCTTAGCTGCAGGACAGTCTCACATTATTTTTGTTTTTTGTTGTGTTGATACTGCATTGCAGCTTTTGGAATTACTATGAGGGTAAATTTAAGGGTGTTTACATCTACATCAACAAAAAAATGTAGCCCAATTTTAAGAGACAGAAGGTAGTTTAACGCGTCAACATGAGGTTTATGTAAAGTAAATAAATAGAAAAAGATGGCTATGGAACCATTGAAGTTTTTGGATATCATTAGCACTTCTATTAGCAATAGAATTTTGATACCGATTCCAAAACAGTTTATAAATCTGACCAGACATGTGATGCCAACCCTGAAAGTTCTCAGGACACATTTTGAGAAACAACGACAGTTGGATTGAGGTCAACGGACTGACTTAGCCAGTCTAGATTTAGATTAGATATTTTTAAAAAACAATGTTTGTCTTGAATCATTGTTGAAATGTCCTAAAATTATTTGATTATGTACGAAAAGATCTACAAGTGAACACCCTCAAAGTTGTGACAGTTTAATCTGAAATTCAGTGTGTTGGTGTTTAGAAGCAAAGCTATATAAAAAAAAAAACACATTGTCCTGACACACTGTTGTATTTGTCTCCATGTTGCTAGAGCACCATGTTTACTTGACATCTTCATATCTCAGCGTAACGTGAGGTCACCAAAAGTCACGGTCATAATGCAGCTGTGGCTATAAGTCACTGATAAACCGTGACTGAAATCACGTCCTCACTGTACTATATAGTGTGTACTTCATTAATATTTCAGACATTTATAAACCATCATTTTGCGTCAAGCCTCAAGCCTCAATTAGGACAAAGCTGAGATTGTGCTGTAAATTGTGATAGAAAACACTTAATAATAACACAATAATAATCATTTCGTTGGAGTGCAAATTTTTTAAGTACTACTCCTGCAAACCTGCACAATAACACTACGCATGTAAGATTTCACTCTTAACTGATTTTGCACAGCTTTTGCCAACAAATGTGTCCAAGAGATTCATTAGAACCTGCTACATATTGAAATATAGTGTTCAAAATTAATTCACACAAAGCTGTTAGCTGAGTTTCCACTTTTTCTGTTTCTGACGTTTCATATTTTTGTGTTTCAATCGACGCAACCAAACCATCTGTGCTTTTGCTGTCAGTGGACTTTTGAAGTGAAGTTTGGCTAATGGCTATATGTCAGAAAAAATGATGATAAGAACAGGAAGGAGCAAGTACAACAGGTTCTACATCAGGAGTTTCTCACCACATGCTGGAAATGGAAATGCTCTGACAGAATTTATTACCCTCTGAGTTCCCAGTGCAACTATTGTCAGGTTTTCTCCATATAAATGAAGTAATATAAAATGCAGGTGGTGTCCAGATCTTGCAGTCTTATGTTTGCGTTTGATTCCACAATGCAAAAGCAAATATTCATACTCTCCATATGCTCAATGCTTTCATAGCTTTTATCTTACTGTTTTTAATGCTTTTAAATGTATATATTTTATAAATGCAGGGGTTTTCCCTGAGTAACTGTTTAGCATACGATCAAGTTTGTTTGCTTCCAAATGGAAACACACTGAGGTGGTTTTCCTGACATTATGACGTGTTGCTTTGATTAATCACCACAAAGCGAAGTGTGATCAGTCAAGTGCTGATATCTCCTGAGTAAAGCAAATTATGATTTAATTTTATGATCAATTTCGTTAACTAGAGGACAGTCTAAACAAGAGCCCAATTCATTAAATATACAGTATTTTACTGTGTGAAGAAGTGCTTCTTCTGTTTTCTGATGGTAGCTGGGGCAGTCTTTATTCCAGTGGAGTGAGGCAGCTGCCAATACAGAGAAAACCTTGAAATATGTCTATTTATTATTCACGAGAACACCAAATACTGGTTATAAATGTCTTTGTTAATTGGTCTTTTTTGTTTTGTTTACTAGTTTATTCTGCCTTGTTCCTTATTCCGAGCTGCTACATATATTTGCCCTTGTAGGGATGAATAAAACTGTACTGAAAATTGTAGAAATGGTACCAAAGAAGGAAATAAATGTATATGTGCATCGACACAACTGTGAGCATCAATACAAAGCACTAAAAGTAATAATCCCAAGTCCAGCAAGAGAAAACTGGGATGAGAAAACAAAGCATTTTGTGGGTGGTATAGTATAAGATCACTGCCTCCAGAGTTGTATGTCATAGTGGCACTCTACACTCTGTAAACACAACACACACATATTCAGTAGCACATAAACACAAAGACACTCGAGCTTCAAGGCATGTGCTTGATAACAGGTAGGCCCTTCTCTCAACTCAAGAAGGTTTCAGGCTCCTTTGTTGGGAAGAAAGGTTTAAAGATCAAGGCTTGGCAGTTTAGAGCCACATATTTATTCGATTTCAAGGGTTTAAACCGCATTCCTGGGCTCTTTCACCGAGCTATGTTTTCAATGTCCTTTTGAAGTGTGCCCTTCTGTGGCAATTTCTCAAACAGCCACGGGGGGAGGGGGGATCCTCTGCATCTATTTAATATTCCAGCAAGTTAGTCTAAAGTAGAACATTAAATCAATCCGCTGGTGTTGAAAAAATTTTCACTTCAGCCACATAAGATACCACATAAATCCTCATATGTCTTGTTTTAATAAATCCTATTTGTTTTCATTCAAGGGCAACACATGTGCCAAGAGCATCACTGAAGTTCAGTATTGATTTTTTTTTTGCAGTTCAGTTTGTGAAAATTAAGTTTGTCCTCCCCCATTGGTAAGAAATGAGAAGTAAAATCTCCAAACAAAACACTGGCGAGACTCAAAACCATCATCCTGTTCAGCCAACATTCCTCCGTCTGAGTCTTTCCATCTTAAAAACAGGAGGAAATGATGTTTGTTTCCCATTCCTGAAGTGCAGGTTGGGTAACAAGTGTAAAACCAGCTGATAACAGTGACGCTTATCAGGAGAAAGCAGTTAGAACGAGATCCATGGTGACATAACACACGGAGGCAGTGCGTGAAACCTGTTAAGACTGCAGACAAAATCAGTCTGTTGGTGTGCATTCACTCATACAAATATAACTGAGGCTTATTGTCCCTCGTGCAATAAAGCGGCAGAGTGGGCAGAGGACTGTGGCTGCGTCAAACATGAAATCTCAGACAGAACTGGTCTGGATTTTGAATGGACCAAAGCTGCTGGTCAAAATGTTTTAAATGACAGGTTTAATTTTGGCAAAATTGGAAAGGCTATAAATCCAACTGGTAGAGGTGGGACTCACATAATCCCATGTTAGCAGATGGGACATGGGCCAAACTAAAAGCTCAAAGTACAGGTTGAACAATATTGAAATGAGATTAAATATATTGACTGGCTTAGTCGTGATGCTATAATTCAAAGTCAAACATTGACACAATGCGATGCCAGTGGTCCCATTTACGCAGTTTAGAAGGATGTTAGATCTTGTTACTGGTTTACTGGTGTGGAATTTGTGTCTGTTTCTCTTATGATTTCTAAATAAGTGTTCGAATCAAGTGTTACACCACAGGCCGATCCTGAAAAAACAGAGTTCCAAAAGACAAACCCAGAAAAGCAAAAGTTAAATTTTTCTCAGGTTCTGTACCTAAATAGTTTTTACATGCCTGTAGGTTGGCATTTTTAGCAGCTGCAGTAACTTAAGACAAAAAATATGATGTGCTCATAAAATATGATGGATTACTTTAGCTCAAGGTGCCACCTGGAAAATGCTGTAACAAAATACTTCTTAAATGTGCATGAAATCATAATTAATCATAAACAAACAACCTGAAAGCAGATATTTTTCATTTTGATTCTTCGTTTTTTTCTATTATTTGTTTGCTATATAGCAATTTGTAAAATTGTTTTGAAAGGTGCTCTGTAAATAAGGGTTCATTAAGTACATTTGATCATCATCAGCTGATCTTGTCCTCCCCCTGGAGGGTAAGTAGCTCCCGAACCTCACATTGTCTCTCTGGTTTGCAGACATTTTCGGTTGCTTTTCTTCTGTTGACAAAAAATGTTGACAAAATGTAACAGCCCTGTCCCGTAGTTCCGCCTCGTCCCCTTACCCCTTATATACAGACGACGATTCGGCTCAGAAGCAGAACCACAATGACCCCCACAGTTTGGCCTTGAAAAGCCTGTGTAAAAGGGGCTTGTGATTAACTGTAACTGTGCTTAAAAGGTAGTGTAACAGGAGCAAAATCTCCTTTTAAAAAGATCTTTGTTTAAAAAAAAAAATCTGCATCCCTCCCCAGCTACAAAGCACAGACGGTGTTCAGAAGCGTGAGAAACAGAACTCCCAAATGTACACCAGAATTTAAAATAAATTAGAATGGGAAAAAAGGAGACTCGGGTCTCTGAGTAATTCTACTTTAATGAATACAAACAGACCGGCTCCCAAATGCCTAATCATGCAGAGTGGCCTGATTTGGGCTGACTCACAAATTCCCCACAGTCGTCAGCAAACACACAGGAATGTCCGACAAATAGGTTACACATCACACACACAAAAATCACAGCATACACTAACCCACTCCTCTAATCCATGACTCTCTTGCTTAACACCCCCTGTAATATGTTGGTCTGTCTGCGTGCTGTCAAACTGAGATGCCCAACAGCTCAACCACACATTGGGGGGGGGGGGGGGGGGGGGGGGGGATTTA
>JBBPCS010038789.1:0-20852 GCA_037974645.1 Hollardia meadi
GAGAGAGAGAGAGAGAGAGAGAGAGAGAGAGAGAGAGAGAGAGAGAGAGAGAGAGAGAGAGACTCCATATAAAATATAGTTTTACAAAAAGACAGACTATAATTCTGTTACAGTAGATTAAAGGCTGGATTTTGAAGGGCAGTCGCTGTACAAGACGACTGAATTTTATAGTTTTTTATTTTATATTATGAGTTAAAGTTTGAATTTCGGGTTTGCCATCGATGCCGGTGGATGCGTGGGATGTACATATGATTGAGATGAGATATCTGGAACGCATCAAAGGCAGAGCAACAAGACTGATGAGTCAGAGTAGAACCAGCAGAATATTTTCATCTGAATAATGATATAAAAAATAAAAATACATAATAAAAAACTAAAATACATTGCAGTTAATACTGTTTTTAATAGTTATATATATTGTAAATAATAGTAAAGAATGGTACGGGTGAAGAAAGGCGTTGGGGACTATATACGATTATAGGAGTTTTCATTATATAAGCACTTGAAATTAGTTTGACTGTTTGGGCTCGTCAGACAAACTCATTCATTCAGACAAACAAAACCTTCCCATAACTCAAATTCATACTCTCTGTACAGAAGCACTTCCCTTTTCCTTCAACTGAGCAATATTCTAACAAATTGATTTGTTCCTCCTTTCAACTTTGAGTAAATGTAAAATAACATAGTGTAACTTTTATTTAACACAACCTGGAAGATGTTTTTAGCCGAGTCTACATTTAACTGCAAACTAAATTATTGCTCCGTTCATTAGAGAGTACAGAGTTTCCCTCGGTTTGTGAAAGACTGAGGTGCCAAGAAAATGTTACGTTTTTCAATTAAAAAAAATAGATTTCACATAATTTTGGACCATATACCATATCTGTAGACAAAATGTCGGAAAAGCTAGAACAGATAATAAATTAACGACAGAAGAAGTCCACTGGGGACTAACTACAACCATCTGGGAAAAGTCTTTTAGTCAGTTTTAATAATCTTAATAATAAATTTATTTATATAGCACCTTTAAAAACACAGTTTACAAAATGCTTTGACAGACAAAGAAAGAGCAAGATACTCAGCAGAACAGTCAAAACAAAACAAGAGCAGATTAAAGAAGAATGAAGATGCTCTCCATGTTGATTTCACATCTATTCGAATTAGGTGGTGCCCAAACGACTCAGCCTTATAATAGCAGGGGAAAATTCCAATCACACTAAATCACATTTAGTCTCTGTCAACAACACCTGTATACCCACATATTTCTTAAAGTACTTGTTGATTAAAAATAAATATCCAATAAATCTGAACCTCTCAGACACCGAGCACTGCTCTCATAACATTCTCTCTTACCTTTGAGGGAAACTCCTTAATGTGCGTCTCCATCGAATACATGAGCTATAAGCATAGATTAAAAAAATTAGCACAGTTTAATACCGCGAGTAGCCTCAGTGTAAGAGTGACAGAGTGAAAGATAAAATGATAAGTGGTGGTTGTGGAAACTTCCAATAAAGGCTGTTCACACGCGACACTGACTGATCTGTAGACCCACGATTTCCCCTGTGCCAACGACCTGATGCCATTGTCACGCAAACCGTTGCAAAATGACTCAAATTTCACAGCTGCTTACTCAGACAGAGGAACCTAACTGCAGGTTCTCTCACTTTCAACCTGTGTGGAGGTGACAAATTGCTCAAAATCTGCCCAGGCTGGTGTCTGTAAGAACACTACCTGTTCTGGAGCGAGAATTCGCCCTCATTCGTGCCCAGAGCGAGTCACGATATTCATTACAGACGTGCTATAGAAGGCTTTTATTGTGCAGTCTAAGCTGTTGTTCGACCCAAACTTCCAACTGAAACTAGTAAATGAATTCAATAAGTCCTTGTGCACTTATTTAGCATTTAAGATTTAATCTTTAATGGTATTTCTCAGTTACACTGGATTACATGTAGACTGTTGCTTCTAGAAAGTTTCAAGATAATAATCTGAACAACTTGTGGCTGACTGATGATGATGAACTTTTGGCTAAATTTAGATGTTTAAATGCGGCCATTTTCAACCTACAATCCAGATTCCAAAAATGTTTGGACGCTGTGTAAAACATAAACAAAATGCAATAATTTGCAAACAAACTGTTTACCGGCGATTTCACGAAGTGTTCCCAAGTTCATGTCGTAATTGGAGTTTTAAATTTAAAAAACACAGTAGTGTTTCTGCACGAATTTCATTCGAGGCTCTGAACCAGCATGAAGACCACGATGGGACAATAAAGGTTTCTTTTCATAGCCAGGTTCCCAGGTTAAAATGTCCTGAAGTGGCAGTTCAGATACCGCACTCTTCAAATTAGAAGAGAATAATTGGATGAAACAGTTCATCAGCTGTAAAATTTCATAAGCAAATTCCATCCATAGTGCCTTTTTTTTTTATTTTAAAAACACTGTTCACGTATCCTTATTTGATAAGAAAAAGGTGCTAATCCATCCAAGTTTCAACTCACTGCTCAACCTCACTTGTTTTGGAAAAAGCTAATTTGCAATTTGCATAGCCACAAAGCTGCACTCAACCATACAACAGTACATACGTTTAGATCAGGGGTTTTCAAAGTCTAAGACTGTGGGCCTCCCCTAAAAAAAAAGCTTGGAAAAAGGCGCCCCCCTTAAGTTTACTTGCTTAGTTTCGTTCAATTCCCGGATGCCTGTAGGATCATTTTGACCCCATAGACAATCAACAATTGAGCATTTATTAGTTTCTGACTCTGGGACAGTGGGCAAAACTGTATAATTCCCTAAAGCTACTGTATATCTGAACTATCTATCCCAAATCACACACATTTAGGCTATATGTGATCTCCTTTTCATAACTAATGTAATATTTTTTCACTTTCATTCTCTAAGCCTCCCCTGAAACTGTTTGGAGCCCCACCTCCCACTTTGAAAACCACTGGTTTAGATCATTATTTGCATGAGCCTCTTTCAATTGATGGAAAATTAAAACCATAAGAGCTAGAGCATTCATCCTTTTTTCCCCAGAAAGCAAAGGATCTTCTGTCTCATCACATTTTACCCTCGAAATCATGTTGTTTCATTACGTTATGTGCAAGATGCAAAACTTGGTACAGATGAAACTATAAAAACGCCATAAAAATGAGCATGTATCAAAAACTAAACAATGCTGATAGTTAAAATAAGTTATGGAGTGTTAAGAAATATTTTGGATCACAAGATCTTTCCCCACTTTCCTGTCACATCTTTAGCTGTTCTATCAAAAAGGTGTTTAAAAGCCCAAAATATAAAAAAAACAGCAGTTTATTACATGGACTTTGATGCTGCAGAGTATTCTTTTAAAATCATCTTTCTCACTGCTAGATAAATGACTTACTAGTGTTTATTTTTCCCCACCAGCAATGGATATCAGCATCTATGACATCTATGACTATCAGGACTACCCTGATTACTGGACAGGCGATAACATTTCAAACTACTCGCCTTGGAATGTCAGCAACGCCACCTCTGACTGGTGTGAGGCTGGTGAACAGGAGTTCACCATCAAAATGTTCCAGACTTGTGTTTTCTGCCTGATCTTCCTGTTGGGCGTGGTGGGAAACTGTCTGGTGATTGCTACCTTCGCCATTTACCGCTGCCTCCGCCTTCGCTCCATGACCGACGTCTTCCTGTTCCACCTGGCGCTGGCTGACCTCCTCCTGCTCCTCACTCTGCCATTGCAGGCTGTCGACACTCACCTGGGCTGGGTCCTCCCCGTGCCCCTCTGCAAGGTCATGCGCGCATGCTATGCTATCAACACCTATAGTGGGCTTCTGCTGCTGGCCTGCATCAGCGTTGACCGCTACCTGGTGGTGGCACGAGCCCAAGAGATGCTCAGGCTGCGCAGTTGGATATTTACAGTCGGGACAGTAGCTGCTGTAGGTGTGTGGCTCGTTGCGGTGCTCCTCAGCCTGCCTGAAATCCTCTTCTCTGGGGTGTCGGTGACCGGCGGTGATGCATACTGTGGCTTGCTTAAGAGTGGAACAGTCAAAATGGCCACCAATGGAGCCATCATCGCAGTCTTCTGCCTGTCCTTCTTCATTATGGTGACGTGCTACTCTTTGATTGCGAAAGTGCTGTGGGAAGGGCAAGCACATCGGCGGGGGAAGCAGTGGCATCGGCAGCGCACCTCGAAGCTGATGGTGGCTCTGGTGCTGGTGTTTCTGGTGTTCCAGCTGCCGTACACTGTGGTGCTGTCTCGTAAGATGGCAGGGCAGTTCTGCGGTCTGCTGCTGGAGTACGTCACCTGCACTTTGGCGTACACCCGCTGTTGCCTCAACCCCATCCTGTACGCGCTGGTGGGCGTGCGCTTCCGTAACGACGTGTTGAGGCTCATCCACGACTTGGACTGCCCTTGTGGGCTCCGCGTGGTGCCGCAGACGGCGAGCTCTGCGTCCCCCTCCTCACCTGCTCTCACCGTGCTCTTAGCTGGCTCTCCAACATCCCCAGAGCGCAGATTCTTCAGCAGCGAGAAAGTTCCTCTCGCCAAATTTCCAGGAGCCAGTTAATATTTTGTAGAGTGGACGATAAACTTGCCGTCCATTCTGCATTGTTGATGTACATAGTTACATAATGTACAGTTACACAAGCCATGAACTGAAGTTATGAGGTATGCGTATAATCATTAGGGCTGTGTCATTTGAAATTTTTCCATACCAGTGTCAATACAATATTTCCACTATATTATAAACCATATATATATATTATTAACATGATATATACTTGATCACGATGCCTTCTTGTCTTTAAATTATACAGTATATACTGTATAAATTCCCTGATATTTAGTCTTTTTGATGTTATGTTTCTATAGTATTTCAGACATATTTTATAGTGTGAAGCCAGGGTCTCTAACTTTATATTTATTGTAAAGGCTTAATGACCATTTTTATCTTTATAGCTCTTATATATATATTATATAGTATTTTCTCTTCAATGGCAAAATAATTGTCAAAAACTTAGTTTCACTTGACAAAGGTGATAAAATAGGTTTATTGGCATTAGTTCAAATTCACACTTGAAATCGATTTAAATTGAACCTTTACTAAATCTAAATGTATTCATAGTTCATATTCATATTCAACACAGGGATCGCCGCACTCAGAATAGACTAAAGGTAGAAATTAAGTATAATATCACGTGGAAATAGAAGCTTTAAAATGATGGATATGTGGAATAAACTTTATTCCATAAGCTGACCGTTCAGCAAAAATGTTCCTCTGAGCTTAAAGGGAAAAACATGACAACAGTGTTTTTATCTCTTCTGGCAACTGGATGTGAAATCATTCGTAGAAAACCTTCTTTAAGAGGGATTATCGAGACATATGAAAACCTTTCAGACAAACTGTCGTATACTTTGGAGGTCTGCAGCTTTACAATGGTAAAAGGTCCAGTGTGGAGGATTTAGTGGCATCTAGAGGTGAGGTTGCAGATTGCAAACAACTGAACACCCCTCGTCTCACCTTCCCTATGGTGACTGCTAAACAAAAACCCCCTCTAGAGCCAGTGTCCGCTCTGGGCTACTGTAGAAACATAGCAGACAATTACATTAATAAAAAAAACATGGATATGAATACTGCATTCCATTTCTGCCCTTAAAACAATGGACCTTTAAGAAAGAAGCGTTTAAAGTTTTCAGGCTGGCCAGACAAACTGTTTAAGATGCAGTAGAGATGTTGTATTGCTTTCTTTATGAAGTAATTTAAATAAACAAATTAATTAATATGTAATTTTATATGTGTGGTAGTTTAACTGCTCAAATCATATTATTTAGAGGGTTACAGGTTGAGAAGGAAGTTTTTTCTACTCTGCTAAGCTAACTTTTAGCAGGACTTCTTTAACTTATTCTCCATATAATGATTGGATTTTGCTACTGCATAACAAACTATATTACCAAGATGTATAGTAGGCTGTTGAAATGTATAATTTTTAATTCCAAATGGGAATCATTAAAAAAAAGAAAAAGTTAGCCATGGCTATCTCACCATCTTTAACTGCCTATAAAGAAACTATTCATTTATATAGTATTTTCTATTTACGGTAAAATAAATGTCAAAAAGTCAGATGTTGGTTTAAATTCAGTATATGTAGTTACCGCATTTAGCCTTTACAGTATTATTTTCAGGTAATGTACCCAAAATGTATATTTATGTTACTGATGGTGACACAATAAAATCATTGGAGCTGTCATGAGTTTTAAATCCTCGCTGCTGTTGACACATTTCCTTTATTACTCAGAAAGTCTTGAGGTTTGATACGCAGGTTGTCATCATTAGTCACGAAAAAGTCACAAACACAGTATTTGTTTTTTCAGCCATCAGGTGACAAAAAGCATCTGGTCAGAGTCACAACCACAAACATTAAGCCAGCAGTACAATATTGTTATTTTAAGGAACTGAAATCCAATACAGTGCTTTCACATTGTTGTCATTTAAATGTTCGCGAGACTTCTTCCTGTCATTTTAAAGCCTCATGATTGCATTCGTCCCATTAAATTAAAGTGTACGTCCCATCTGTCCTCTGCTTGACACTCATGTCCAGCTTAATATGTACAAATGTATATACTATATACTACTATACTATATATATATTTTAAATATCTCTATCTTGTATCTCTGTAGCTTCTGTTAACTATCTAAACCTTAAATAAATCACAACCTGACAGTTTTTTTCTAAACTCAAACTCTGACCAAGAAACAAAACTAGACTTCTGTATCGCTTGTAACTAAATAGATTCTGTTGATAGATCATATTTGATAAGTTGTCTATCATCATTTGACTAATAATTAAGTGCAAGTTTTATGCATCAAGCTATTCTTATTGTTATTAATGTTATTATATAGTGAGACTTGTTGAATTTGTATTTTAGTTCACTGTCAAACATTATTAATAAATTGTTTGTCTTGATTTATGGTTTTCACCTCTCACTTGATCAGCCGTCTACAGGAAGTTGTTGGACTCTAAATGCGTATCATGACACATCTGCGACCTGCAGGCGTGAGGCTGCTCTGCTCTGACGTTGCTTCAGAAAAGTGTACAATTTGTACAATAAGGTTTTGTTTAGACGGATTTTCATCAATTTATTGGAATACATTGTAAAGACTACAATTACAGATACTGAAAATACTATGATTTATATTCATTTGCTATTTTAATTGAATAAAAATGTTTATATTTTGGCCATTTTTGCAGAGAGAGATTGAGGGAGTAAACCAAGAAGAGAAAACAACCCTCTTGTTTGTGTGGAAAATGATCAATTAAACACCACTGCTTAGTTTCACCTCTATGATCAAAATATTGTATTATTTGTAAACAATGCTCTCATCACGTCGATTTAGTTTTTTTAAAGACGACCCGTGTCTGCTCTCCTGCTGTAATGTCATGATTTGACCACTAGATGTCAGCTTGCTGTAGAGGCACCGTGTACCAGTCTGTCCCTGAAGCAACACACTTCTCTACGAATGGTTTCACAGCAAAGTTTTACATCTCTACTGGAATCTTTAGTACCAGATATTATTTAATCAATAACAGCAACGGCTGCACATACACAGTTCCAACTCTCCTGAATCCCGAATCAACGGCATCACCGATTTGAGATTCAAGTGAGAAAAATATAAAGCGTTTAACGGGAAAACGTACAACTTCTAAATAGGGCTGCAACTAATGCTTATTTTAATTTCCAATTAATCTGTAAATTACTTTCTTGCTTGACTTTTTCTGTCCAAATAATGTCAGAAAATAGTCAAAACTGCCCATCTTCAAGTCACATGTTTGTCCGACAATCCAAAGTCCAAAGATTCAGGTGGTTATTATTAATAATATAATAAACTTGATTTATATAGCACCTCAAGTTTACAAACTGCTTTGACAAACAAAGCAAGAGCAGGATACAAGACAAGTTTCAAGATAAATGAAGATAAAGTTAAAATGAGACCAAAGATTTAAAATGCAAGACACAAAGTATTAATGGAAGTAATAAAAGAACAGCAGCTAATACAAGACAAAAGGCCGTAAAAGACAACAGATAAAAAGAATAAGAGCAATAACACCAATAACAATTAAGAGACGAGCAATAAATTATAAAAAGAATAGAAAATAAAAGGAGTGAATAAATATAATAATAATAATAAAAATAATGAATTAAATAACAAAATAAAAAAGACAACATCACATAAAAACTAGTCTGTAAAAATGGGACAAATAAGACATAAAACAAAGAAAAGCAGCAAATCCTCGCACAGAGAAGCTGGAACATGGTAATATTCAGATTGCTTTAAAAATCGTCGATAATCAAAAAAGTTGCTGCTTAGTTTTCTTTCCAACAACTAATTGATTAATTGACTAATCGTTGCAGCTCTTCTGGTCTTTGCGATCAGGGTATTTGACCCAATACATGTGCTGTTACATGTTCTCCATGGTTCTGTACTGGTCACTCTGTGACTTTATCCCAGTTTCAAACTGGACACACCCCTCAGAGGAAGGGATAATGTTCAGTTTGTCCCCGCACAACACAGAACTCCTCATCACATTTATCTAAATTCTGACTCAGTACTCTGAGTCACGCTTCATTAGGTCCCGTGTGCTGCTGACCAGGTGTGACCAGACGTACAGGTATCAGTGTGACGCTCGTTATTTATTAACAGCTGCCTCCACCTTCCAGTAACACTGCAGTCATTCTGCAGCCGGCAGAGTCCTTTGGCCCTGCGTGGCTGAGAAGTTGTGTCATCGCTGCTCCACAACTTATGATTGTGATTAAGTGTGTGATCCTCTTTAGCAGCCGTATTAGAACTGTGTTTTGTTAGGGTGTTATGAGTTTCTGATGATGCAACATGTTGGTATGAATGTGGCCTTGATCGCAGAGGGATCTGGTTCTGTGAGCTGCTGAACGCTCGGCTGGTTGCGACCTGTTAGAAACTTTAATTTACCGTTTGTAGCTCCGACTTGATGCTGTTCATAATGTATTTAAATGAAAACTCACGTCCTGTATTTACTCTGCTGAGCCAAAAAAAAACTGATAATAATAACTAAAATGTGGAGGTAAATATTACTAATATTACTTTCCCCTCCACTACAATGATTTGATAACTTTAGTTAGTTACTTTGCAGATTCACAGTATAAATACTATTATATATTGCTATGATTATGAACAATTCTTTTTTTAAAATCAGTTTATTTTATTGTATTTTATTTACTGTCCCTTTTAACCATGAGTTTGTGTCAGATATCTGAATCTGGATTATTGAAGAAAACTGTGCCTTGTTCTTGTACCCGGAGGCACTAGGACCCAGAGAGCTCTGTTCTGTCTGTGCTCTCCTCTGTTAGACCTGATGCCTCTGCTGCCGGCTGTCTCTCCGTCCCTGTTTCGGATAGACAGAGTGGCTGCCTGCCTGCTGGATCTCTGCCTTTCCCTCTTTGCCTCTTTTTCCTCTGGACATGGAGATCAAAGGCCCAGAGACTCCCAGCATCCAACGGCAGATGGAGGGCTTCCACAGACTACCTGCAAGCCTGACTAAGTCTCATTACCAGAGAGCACTGCAGCTTGTGGAGTAGTTTCCTCCAGAGTTTTCTCCCCCACCTGAACGACTGGACACACAGAAGTTAAACCTGTCCTGGTTAACCCTCTTGTCTTTAATTTTTCTTCTTATTCTTATGTGCGCTGAGCTCCAGACTCTGAACTGTTATTCTCCTCCCCCTCACTCTTTCACTCGTTCAGCTGTCACTCTGTCTGTCACTCTCAGGATATCCCCTTCCCTCTTTCTAGGGTTTCATAATGCGCCAGCATCTCATTCAGAGGCAGGGGTGGATTTCATCCCACTGCCTTCTCCTTGTTTGAGAATATGGACGAGTCATGAGTGCTGCTTCAGCATGAATCAACAGACTGGGGTCATGGAAATAACAACAGGTCACAGGCCGGTGCCTCACAGAGCCTCAAAATTAACCTTAAATAACTAGATACACAATACAAATATTCACCTTTTAGTACTGTTTTTAGCTGAGGCAGATTTTTGAGGATCTTTTTTTTTTGTTTTTTGGATGTGTATTTCTTGGCTCTGTCAGATATACACTCATGGGAAATGCCGCAGGAAGCGTGGAGGTGCCCCAGGGGAAGGAGGGCAAGACGGCGTCGGCCTCTCCGGGCTCCCAGAAACAAACCAAGGGGCTGAAACTCCCGATGCCACCTGAAGAAGAGCTGGAGCAACGCTTCAGCGCCGTGCTGGTGAGTTGTGCAGCAGGTGAAGACACATGTCAAGTTTCACACAGAAGAAAGGAGCTCATGGCAAACGGTAGAAAGAAACTAAGGAATGTGGAATATGTTGGAAATGTGCACGTCCTCAGGACAAGCTTATCGCAGTGCCAGGTACACAATGCCACTGTGGAAAGATGCATAAGAGCTCCTTTATGCTGGAGCTTAATGCAGCATTAGGCTCACTGCATGGTCTGCTGGAGGAATGGTGTGTGTGTGTGTGTGTGTGTGTCTGTTTGCAGCTAAACTTTACTTTTTCATCATCACAGCTTCAGATTTATATTATAAAGAGTTGCTCTTATATTTCATTGGATTAATTTATAGAGAAGGCTATATAGCCAAAAATATGTGGACACCCTTATAACATAATTTGTGTGAACTAGGTTTGTTCTACAGCCCTTAGTTGAATAAAGAGACATTTTAATGCTCCAACCTTTGGGTTTTTCTTTTCATCGTGACAGTATTGGATCAGTAACATATGCAGATAGTCTCATAATCTCATCTTTTGATGAAGTTCCAGGACAGGAGAGTCTCCATCTCACTGATGTGCACATGTCTGAATGGAATCGAATCCCTGCAGCCAGGTTCAACACCTGGTGGAAAGACTGAAACCAGAAGAGCGGAGGCTGTTACAGTCGTCCAACAATCACATATGGGTGTATTATTGAGGTGTCCACATACTTTTGGTCATGTTGTGTAACTGGAGACACTATATTCTTCAGATTTTGTCCTCGTGGTCAGCAGCTTTATATTCTGGTTGTACGTTATATTAATCACGGGGGGCTTCAGGTTTCTGTAATAAAAAGTTTAGTATTTTTTCTGCCCGCCCTTCCTCACGACTCCAAACCTCATTTTTGGAATGGCATTCCTCGACCATAACTTGATTTTCTCTTCATGACTTCCCTCACTGAGCTGTTAGCTGTTGTTGTCTCTTGTTGTCATGCCTTCATGGTGACGGTCAGAAAACAAGACATGGCCTATGGCTGCTGGACTGTGTAGGTTAATTAGAGAAAATGTGACCAATTTGTTACAGGGGTTAGTGTTGGTGTCTATTATGTGAATTCCTGGATGTTAAATTCTCACCTGCAATTTTTAAAGTGTTATAGTGGTAGTAGTTATGCCATATTTGAGTGTTCATATTTGTAATTAGAACTATTTCAATGACATGTTTTAATTCATGGAATTTCCTCCAGCCGAGAAAAACAATTTAAAAAGCTACTGCGGATATTCAGTGGGCTGCAGGAAGTTGGAGGCGAGAAAACTCTTTGGAATGTGCGCCAGACGAGCAAATAAAAAAAGATTAAAAGTTAGATAGTTTGTGTTTTTTCCTTGATGATGTAATTAAACAGTTGGCGCCAATTAAATCTGAATTTAACGTTAATTTACTTCATCACTCAGTAACAAAATTAAGGACAACTCTGTCGGCCGGCCAACACACAAAACAAGGGAGGGACAGCTTTGAATGTGACAATGCAGCTATGTTCAAGATGTGACCAGACCACTTGCTGTATGATGAACTGCATTCTTTCCGTCATTCTTCTCTGACCTTATCATCAAATCTCTGAGCTACATGATGATATGTGACATCATGTCGAGCTGAGCTGTGATTTGCCAGCATGAAACGTAAACAAACAGGCCCGAGGCTTATCGACAGTGAGCACGCTCACACATACAGCCTCCTCCTTCCACTCCTGAAGCTGAGTGCTAATCAATTAAAGCTCGGATAAACGCAGCTTTCTTCCACAGAGGCAGTTCACTCAATGTGAGCGTAATACTCTCCTTCTAATTATCTCTGCTGAAGAGCTTATGTTTTTTGTTTCTGTCAACACGATATGTCCACAGCATTTCAGCTAATTCCTTTGATTTTTGGTGCACAGACAGAAACAAAGATCGGAAATTAAAGATATTTCACATCTGAAATGTAAGAAATTACAGGTAAAAACAATTAACATGATAAATTCAACTGAAAGTACATGAATATCACATTTGCTTCCAGCTTTGGTGCGAAACCTGTTTGCTTTTTCAAGTGCTATATAAATGAAATAAACTTGAAACTAAAATTTGAAACTGCCTTTGCGCCTGGCGTGTTAGCACCACCTGTTGATCAGTGGAATAGTGTGAAAACGTTGGCATCACTCGTGCGGATGCATGAGTCAAACAAAATGTCACTGGTAACAGCTTCATAGAGGCACCAGAAGTCAAAAACTCCACACAGAACCTTTAAGATACATACTTTTACCTAAAACAGGAGGCTTTCAGGAATCATTTAATTTCTTACATGCATTTATTTATATGAAATTGTCATCTGGACCAGAAATACACTACAAGGACTGAAGTATGTGGACACCTTAGCATTACATCCATACGATGTCGCTGACACCGGTCAGCTACTGTAACAGCTGCCACTCTTCTGGTTTCAGACTTTGAACCTGCTGCAGGGATCGAGCTGATGTTGGGTGATCCGGTCTGGCTTGTAGTCTTTGATCCAGTTAACCCATCAGGGCTCTGTGCAGACCAGTCACGTTCTTCCACACCAAACTGGGAACATTATTTCTTTATGGACGCACACTAGCTTCATGCACGAGGGTATCGTCATGTTCATCAAGGAAAGAGACAAACTGGCAAATAGGTCATTATGCCTCTACCCTAGACTTTTGTTTTGTATGGAGAAAGATGTTTGTACTTACAGTGCATATACTGCAAATTCAATCTGTGTTGCCGTTCGAATGATTTGTGTACACTGCAGGATGTGCTGGGGTCGTGGGATGACCACTGCAATGGATCGATGTACCAACAGCGTAGGTCTTGTGCCACATGCTGCAGGTTTTTCTTCTTGAGCGTGTAGCTGCAGCAGGCTTTCATGTGCAGAAAAACATTCATCACTCTGCAGCAGTTTCACTGTCTGCTGCATTGAGTGTTTTGCTACATCATTATTGTATCCCACCAAATATAGATCATCACCAGCCCAGCCCCCCTGTCTTCTGCTGAGTCTGCATAGCAAATCTCCTGTGCTTAGTGGAGAAGATACTCCGTCTGCATTTAAACCAGCCTGCTGTATTTGAAGAGGCAGAAGGCTCATTCTGCAGAGGGTCAGACTCAGATGTGTGTGTGTGTGCCTGCAGTATTTGTGTGTGATATAAGCCAGTGGGTTTATTAGCAGCTTTTATTTATGACACGTGTCTGATGCCACTGCAGTGTTAGTCAGATTAAGAGAATCATTGTCAAAGCAACAGAAATCTGCACAGTGCTGCATGATGATGATGATTGATGATGATGTTCAAACGTGGCTGAATTTACATCAAGCACTTTGTTCTCAAGGTTTTACATAACGCTTTGCATATTTCCCAACAGAGAGTGTGGCAGTGGATGGAATTGTAAATGTACATCTGTGAATTTGTGTACTGTATTTACAGAGGGAGACAGACAGAAAGAGAAAGGAAAAAAGAAACTCACTGGTCAGCAGCTCTGCACTTTAAGCAGGTAAAGATCTGATGATTGTCTCCTGTATCCAGAGTGAGCTCGGATTTCTTGTTAGTGCCACACATCAGTACCTCTTGTAGTATGTGGACATCGGTGTCCCCAGCTGCATTAAGGAATGGTTTCCTCAGTTTCCCCTGATCTCTACCATCCAGCACTTTTGGGATGAACTGGAACAAGCCATCAGCAACAGCACAGTCAGATCTGCAGAACATTTGATGAATGCTCGTCTTAAGAATTTCCCCCAAACATTACAAAAGAATTGCAGTATGAGTAGAAATTGATACATTAAGTCTGATTAAACTGTAAAATTCAAAGAGACAAATAAATAAATTTTCATTTCATTAAGGGACAGTTCACCCCCAAATCATAAATACATATTTTTCCTCTTGCCTGTAGTGCTGTTTATCCAGCTGTAGAGATGTCTGTCTTCTCTCCAATGTAATGGAACTATATGGCAAAAAAGATACATTTGAAAAACTCAACATCAATGTCTCTTTCCAGAAATCATGGCCTGGTCACTCAAGATAATCCACAGACCTTGTTGTGAGCAGTTTCATGGAGGAACTATTTTCTTTCCGTATCACTGCGCAGAAGGAAACGTGCATTCGTGATAGGACGGGACAATAACATTAATGCCGTCCTCCTTGGCTGAGATATAACATAAGTTAGCTTAGTTAGCTAGCCTCTCTCCATTAAGTAGAAGCCAGAAGCCTGATAAACTGACAAACTTTGTGAATAAAAGTCCTGTGAGTAACCTTCATTAAAGTGAATGGGCTGACAGGTTGTTATATCCAGGTGTCCCTATACTTTTGTCCATATAATAGTGTATTTATGGTCTTTCAACAAGACAATGTCAAACTTGTCTCGCTTGTTCTTTATCCCTAAATATCCTGGCATTTGTGCCTTTGACAATGGTCAGAAACCTAAAGCTATTTCCTATCAAATAAATGTATTGATCCTTCATTTGCGTTTTAATTTGATTACATGTGATACAGTGGAGCCAGAGCCTTGTTTGTGTTTGGAGAAAAAAAGGCCGCGGACACAGAGTTAACAGTAATTATTCAGCCACTGCTGCAAACGCAGCTTTTTTTTTCTGTCAACATGATAATTCCATTGATCCGTCTTTTTTTAGGCTAGTCAGCATGTTTATGGATTCAGGATGCATCAACATTTCAAACTACTGCATTCAACCCTCTTCCTGCCAGTTTGAGCCTCATTTCCTTGAATTCACGACTGTTTCCAGTGTTGTTTTACATGGATTACAGATGCATCACATTAATTCTGTGTTGGCTGCCGTGCGGTCACTTATCGTACATTCTAATGGGAGGTGTAAAGGTCGCTCGTTTTACTTTTTAATACCACTAAAATCAGCACAGTTGAAGCAGGGTTGGAGGGATTACTCTGCAGGTTGTCATGGAGAGAGCGCCAATTTGAGTGTGACAAGAAAGGCCACATGCTTTCACACTTAACTTCTCCTGGTGTGTATAAGATGATCCACAAAGGACACACAGCCACCAGCAAGCTGGACATAAAAAACTACACTCATTAAAATTTAAATCTCCCTGCTGTCCCCATCAAAGTACAGTGGCTTCATCCTTCTCCACAGTAAACAAGGTGATCACTGAGTAGATGCTCACATGCTCTTGTTTGTTAATGTAAAATGTACTTAAAAAGAGTCAGTGCAACACATGCAGCAATGTTCTGGTTCTTACAATCTGCTGTGTTGAGTTGGGCGATATCTTTTAAATTTGTATTTGATGATGTCCACAGTGGAACATCACGAAGGACGGGAAGGATATCGGCTCATATGCTAATGTTTCATTTGGTTGTCTTTCGCTGTAACTTCCAGGAGAGAGTCAGACTGAGGAAGGAAGTTGACTAATGTGACGAAACATGACAAAACGTGAATAAAACTTTAAAGCATTACCCCGTCTGGGAACATTTCTGCCTGAGTCACATCAGATAGATTTTCATCAGCAAATGAAGACAACAACTCCCATGATGCCACACTACATACATCCTTTGTTTTGTTAAACTTAAGACCTTTTTTATGATTATTCTTTTAATTAATCTTTTTTAACATTACTGTTTTTATTTGATATTTATTTCATGTACAGGTTTTATGCTTTTATCTTAAGATTGTTTTTATTATTATTATTATTATTATTATCAATGTTATAGAGAAAACTTCACGGCATGTTTTTAAGTCTTTTCCTCTAGAGGAATAAAACAGGTTTGTTTTTCAGTTTGTACTGTTTAATAGATCCATCAGGCCAGATAGAACCAGCACGTATTGACCCACCAGCTCCATTCATCAGGCCTGATTTATCACATTCACATCCAGCCTCACAGCACCATTGATTTACTGTGCCCCTGTTTTTTTAGCATGGCACGCACACAGTAGCTTTCCATGTGCTGTAGCATTTAGACGACGTCAGCTTTCACCTCAGGAATGGATAAAATAAATATCTATATGTCCAAAAACGATTGAGGTGTTCTCAGTTGTCATCACATTAAAGCTACAGATGCTCTAATAAAAAAAGAAGAAAACTCATTTAAAAACTGTTGGAGGTACAAAATGCTCCAAATCACCACTAAGTAACCAGTGCTGGACCTTCCTCAGCGGCCTGAGTCAGTGATGGACGCTTCAAGTCGCTCGGTTTCAGTCAGAGCGCAGAGAAGCAGATTAGATACGAGGAAGATATGTAGCATTTCAGCAAAGAGACAAGATAACTGACTGTGTGTCACCTCCGTCTCCCGTCAACTAGCCCAGTTTCCTGTGTGTGTGTGTGTGTTATAATTAGTACAGCTGATGTCTGTGGAATCTTTATTATATGGGACACGGCCAGCGCATTAACATTGTGAAAGCTGTTTGTTATCATCCTCATTCACAGCTTTGTCACTGACCACATCAACTGACAACAAGAGTTTTAGGCCGAGCGGTTTCTTATCGACGTGCAGGAACAGCGCGTGCTTTTCAAAACAAATTCTGACTTTGTATTTAGAGAAACAAACAGCAACATCTCTGATTTGTACTGTATTGTTTTAATCTGAGGTCTGTGTTCAGGAGGAGGTGATGCCTGGTGCATCAGCAACACAGCTGTTATCAGTGTTGGGAAGTAGTCGGTCAAACGGTCTGAAAAGGTGCAAGTTAAATATTTTTTTTGCTGTTTTAGTCAGAAAATACAAAATCCAGATTTTTTTTACATCAACATTTTGTCTTTATGCAAAGACAGATGGGATTGTTTAGTTTCGGACAGGTGTAGGTCTCAGGGGTGTTTCACCTGTGGCTGTCGTTTTTAATGTTTTTAATCTGAATTTGTAAAACTAATCTTGAATTTATTTGGTGTTAATTAGTCCCAAGTGTTTATTGAGAGAAGCTGCTGCGTGCTATTTTCAAGTTACCAGGCTAACTGAGTTATCCTTACTGGCAGGTATCTGACTGATGGACATTGCATACAAAACTTGCACTTTCATATATATAGTATGGTATGTTATTTTTGGGTGTATGACCTGTGAACAAGTGTGCACTTTTTGCATGTTTTGTTATAATTTTCTATCATGCACATTGTAGTTAGAACTACCTTTTCTAAGTAGCTTTAGTTCCTGGATTTCTCCCTCAGGTAACTTTACTGTTCTTCCAGTGTGAGGTAATTGGTAGCTTGCAAAGTGATGCTTTCAAAGAACCTTCCCCACCATTGTTGTGTTGTGACAACAGACGTCATCATACTGCTGATAATGAGCAGTGATGCTCTGACACAAAGACCTCTGACTCACAGAGGACCGTCATCATTCACACCAGAGCCATAAATTAGTGAATAAGTGTTTCATATTGTTTCTAGAACTGGAAACTAGAGCATTCCTTCCTTTTCTGCTGATTTATCACTTTTATCATCTCAGTCATCACCTGCTCCACATTTTCAACACGATCTTCCACCGTTTTGAGTTGTGTCTCTGTCTTCGCTATTTTCGGATGAACAAGTCTCCGTATCTCCGGCAAAACTTTAGTTAAACTCTTCTTTCTTTCATCTTTCTGGTGTTACCACTAGCTTCACCATCTTGAACCTGTGTAGGTGAGCCGTGTTTTCTTCATTCACAGGTTGTTCACCGGTGCTTTTTTTTGTTTCTATCCCAGTTTCCCATTCTTGCCCCGATTACTTGATCAATTATCCTTGAGAAGTATTATATTTGACGACCTAACAGGGCTAAATAAATACTTTTCTGGGGGAGCTGTTATCTTACGCTGCCATGCAGGTGATGACGTCACCGGAACCCCATAATTAATCCCAAACTCTGACTTAACGTTTCCACCGTCGTCTTCCTGCAACAACTCCTGAGAAACGATGAGCCCATATCTTAATTCTTCTTTATTTTCTCTTTCTGTTTTCAGAGCACGATGAATCTTCCTCCCGACAAGGTGAAGATCCTCAGTCAGTATGACAACGAGAAGAAGTGGGAGCTGATCTGTGACCAGGTGGGTCTGCTCTCAATGTTTCCCACCAGCTCT
Organism: Hollardia meadi; assembly: GCA_037974645.1. Lineage (NCBI taxonomy): Eukaryota > Metazoa > Chordata > Actinopteri > Tetraodontiformes > Triacanthodidae > Hollardia > Hollardia meadi. Next base: position 18,270 of record JBBPCS010038789.1, read on the forward strand.
GCCGACACTGTCCCCTCCATCATCATACGTGAATAAGTAAATTAATGGAACATGGTTTATGTGCAGTGGACAGTCAGCAGTGTAGGCTCATCACTGTACTGATGCAATGTGAATACCAAATATGAGAAACCAGAAAGAAGAGGCTCATTAATAATGAACATCGCTGTAGTAACGTGTCATGATGGGAGAGTAACAGAGGACACCTGTCACCATCATACGAGGCTCACTCAGCTTCTCTTCAGTCAAAAATATAAATAACTGCACAGAAATGGAGGCCAAACTGTTTCACTTTGATGCTTTTAAGCTGTTACTGTTTTTTTTTTTCTGGATAATTAAAAAAAACAAAATTGAATAAATGAGACTATGAGGATGTGGCACAGCTACAGCTGCATCGTGTGTGAATGCTGCAGCACAGCTGAATCATCTCTGAAGACTTGTTAAGATCAAAGCCATTTGCATAAGAGACGCTGTGTAATCAAACTGCCTCCTCACTGCAGCACAGCGATCAAATATAATTAGAGCTGTGTGTGTGTGTGTGTGTGTGTGTGTGTGTGTGTGTGTGTGTGTTTCTCCATCATCAGGAGAGGTTTCAAGTGAAGAATCCTCCATCTGCTTATTTGGAGAAGCTGAGGAGTTATCTGGATCACGGAGTCAGCCGAAAGGTACGGTACCTGAAGGGTCTGTGTCCACATGGTGGGTTTTTTCTCGTTTTTACCCAACGAGGAGAGAACGTATGCAGCAACACGCAGCCTCCCAGAGAAAAAGTGCTGCAGCCAGCGTCTTTTTTATGCTGCCGCTCCGAGCGCTTTGAGATGAAAATATCTGAAGTTTTCAGAAAGGCGCTGGGGTCGTCACTGTCACTCTTTCTCAGGCAAAAAATCATATATTAGATGGGCGCGACCCGTCACCGTTCACGCTAGTAACCAAGGAAATGGAGAAGAAGTTATCTCTCAAGCTAATCAATCAAAACTGATATGTTCAGCGTTTCTTTTCCTCTCGCTGCACAGGCACTTCATCACAGGCTCAGCTCCTGCCAAAGAAAAACTAGAGGACGACTGATTTCAGATATAATATCGATAATTGTTGAACTGAACGTCCAAGTCAAAGTAATTAATAAATAAACCTGGAACTGATCAAACTAACCGAAACAAATCTGTGGGAGCGATTTTTATTTTTTGATCCTTTACCGATATTTTTTAAAACATTAATTGGTTAATTGGTTTATTTAATTGGTCTACCTCGATGTGGAAACAGGCCTTTAGACGACAGTGAAAAAACAATGTGTAGATTTATGGCCGAAGGTTTGTTTTTATTTTCCCTTTTTACATAAATTCCATTTATAAATGACAGATTGGGATCAGACAATCAGTTAGAAACTATACACATTTTTAGCCATAACTCAGGAATTCATACACTAATTATTAAAAACATTCACACAAATGTCTAACAGGATAAAATGATGAATGTGAACGCTCACTACAGATCAGTACACAGACCTGTCTTCTTATCGTTTTAATTTTTCTGAATAATTAAGCGTTTACTTACCTTCTAACTTCCCTGCATGTGTTCTGTCAGTTTAAGAGACGTGTCCAGGAATCCACTCAGATCCTCAGAGAGTTGGAGATTTCCCTGAGGACCAATTATATAGGGTGAGTCTCACTGAGGGGGCGAGATAAAACGTCCAAGTTGAGCTAATGAGTTCTTAGAAACGATTATCATAAAACATACAATTCTCGATAATGACTGGATAGCACAATGTATATTCATGGATGCTTTTTATACTTTAATTATGAATGTTTACATTTAAAACCCATGCGTACATGTAACGTAGGTGTTTCCTGAACGTGTGCTTTGATTCTTTTGGATAAATCAAACTCAGGTGATTTTGGTGATGTTGCATGTTCTTAATTTGTAAATAAGTGTAATTTGAAATGTGAAAATGTCAGTTAGGTGAAGTTTACTGTTTCCAGCTTTGTCACTAAGGTGAATTATATTTTCTCGTTGCAGCTGGGCTCAGGAGTTCCTAAACGAGGAAAATCAAGGCTTAGATGTTCTTGTGGACTATTTGTCCGTTGCCCATAGTGCTGTCACGTAGGTATCAGCCTGGAACAGTCATGTCTTAACTATGTATGTCTTATCTCCTCCACACAACCACCTCCTGTCACTGTATCAAACAATCTCATGAACACCACCGTAGGCAACATTTTTATGAACTCTGACTCACAGGCATGATGTGGATGCTTTGGACAATGGCACGCCGCCCACAGACAAAAGCAGAACTGTGGAGAAGTCAGCGGAGGATCTGAGCAGAAGTGCCAGTAACTCACCCACTCAAAGTGCCTCGAAGGCCAGTAAGACCTTTACTGTCAGGTGAGTGAGCGATGTGTGACTGCAGAGCTGTGTGTACGCACATACTGTCCGTATGGACGTGTCATGTACAGGAAATCATTTCTAATAAAGCATTGTTTATGAAGGGTTTATATCTTGACATAAATAAAGATGGCCACCACGTCTCCACTTCCTCCCACTGTACAAAAATGAAGCCAAAATATCCCGGATACGAGCGCTGCCATCTTGTTCTGG
>JBBPCS010038896.1:0-20835 GCA_037974645.1 Hollardia meadi
TGTGTGTGTGTGTGTGTGTGTGTGTGTGTGTGTGTGTGTGTGTGTGTGTGTGTGTGTGTGTGTGTGTGTGTGTCCTCGTGTGTCCATGCTCCACTGACTTACTTTGGACTCCAGTCTTCCTGAGTGCCCACATCAGCAGGCACAGAGAGCGATCTGGCTTGGCTAAAATAGTGGCTCAGTGGCGACCTGGAGGTCACAATTGAGTACTGTGCACCGTTTCTGTGTAATGGCATTGCTTTTTAGAGAGAAGGGCTTGCTTTATTATACTCTGCCTGGAATGTGTTTACTGTATGTGTCGAGAGAGAAACATAGAGAAAGAGAAATCTAGGCATGTTTTTCTGGCTGAATGAATATTTTAGAAAAGTCAGATATACCAACAGATATTAGGTGTCAAATATATAAAATAAATATCAGCATAGTAGAGCAAAATAAGTTTTCTTGTGGTGTTGTACAGTTTAGGATATTTTTCAACAGCCCATATTAAGAAATACTGTATAAATATTCATGTCAAATATGTATTGAAGTACACTGTCCAACCACATTTCAATTGCCTCCATGTAGGCAAAAGATGTGGGCAGGGAAATAATGCTTTTGGGTTGTCTGTTTGTACGTATGTTAGGAACGCCTCGAGGGAATTTATTCAAATTTGGCACAAGGTCTTCTTGGACTAAAGGATGAATTGATTAGATTGTGGTGTCAAGAGGTCGAAGGTCACTTTGACAGCACAAAAACATTTTTTTGCCATAACCCAGGAATTAATTTGCTAATTATGACAAAATTTTACACAAATGTCTAATAGGATAAAATGATCAAGTGATGAGATTGTATATCCAAATGGTCAAAAGTCAACTTCATTGTGACATCATAATGTTCTGCAGAAACACTGTTCTGGCCATTATTCTCCCAAAGACTGACAGTATTACTTTGGTGGGGACCACACCTAATTCAGTGTTCGCATTCTATCGTCTATGTCGTCTATGGTCATGGCTTAAATTTTGTGTTCTGTTAGAATCAACTCCATTTTGTCACAGTTTGATGTTGAGAGGATGAGAAGGGGTTATAAAAAATGGCTTTCGTTTTATCCTTCATCCTCCTCTTTGCCACTGCCTTCGCACTGTCCAGTTCCAACCTAGCTGGCCTTCTTTAACACCTTGTTAAGACTGCTGACACCGCCATAAAGAGCAAAGCACTGGCTACTACAGACTGATAGAAGATCTGCAGGAGCCTGTTGCACACACTGAAGGATCTAAGGCTTCTCAGGAAGAACAGTCTGCTCTGTCCCTTCCTAAAGAAGGTGTTATGAGTCAAGTCCAGTTTGGTTATTTTTAATGATTTGGAGCACAGAGGGTCTGCTGTTCCTCTGGTAGTCTATACACAAACTCATTGGTTTTGCTGATATTGAGCTTCAGGTAAATGTATGATGAAGCTCTCTATCAGTCCTCTGTACATCTCTGTAAAATAGTCTAAAAGTGAGGACAGCATGTTTCTCACTGCAAATTATTCACCTGAATCATACATGTCAATATAGTGATACCTTCAATTTTCCCCAGTTCCTTCAAAGTCTTCATATATTGACTGGAGAGACATGGATGTAAACTGCAGCTTTTGAGTGGTTGGCAAAAGCAGACAACCACGAGGATGTAATTGTAGTGTATTAGGTGTTTTTAAATCTGATGCACTTGCTTTTCAAGAAAGGAGCTCTGGCTGTGCTGGCAGCCCAGTTTGTGAACACAGATGACAGAGAAGCTAGAAAACAACATGTGTGTTTGCACTTTCAGTGTTAGTGACTTATTGATCCTTTAGGTGCAAATGTATTGACCTCAGCCTGGTAAAGTATTGATTTCCTTCAGGGGATCTATAATGAAATTAGTGGGTTTGAACTGTCCATACCACAAGGTAGAAAATATCTTCTGTTAAGATGTTGTTCCAGAGGCTGTTGACCGCAGAGGCTCCACTTTTCCCTCAGACCAGCTGTAAGTGCCAGTATTAAAATGTCAAAGGTTATTTGGCTTCTCATGATAATGAGAATTCTTCCATTTAGCCCTTAGTATAGAAGTTGATGAAATGTAGTAAAGTACTGAATTTGCCATACTTTGTGTATAAACCCTTATGTTTGTTTTAGGTGTTTATTAAGGCTGCATGCCAGACGTTTACAGAAGTGAATGTTTACAAAAACGCTCATACAATAACACAAATATACACGTTTAGACTCTAGGCTCATTGTGGGAGAAATCATTCAGACCCAGTTGAACTTTGGGAAATTAGGACTGCTTCTCCATACACACTACACTGCTCCTTTTGATCCAAATATGGGGTTCACACACACACACACACACACACACACACACACACACACACACACGCACACACACACACACACACACACACACCAGTGCATTTGAGGCACTCTGGTTTATTAAGTCTCTGTTAGCTGAGCACGACCATGTGCACAAAACAGAGGAATTTGCCAGAGACTCAATAAAGCTTTTTTTGTTTATCCATTTTGATTACAAATCTTGTTTTGCAAATGGTCCAATAAGTGTGCAAGCAAACATGCACAGTGCACACAACAGCCAACACACAGAGACATGCACACACAAACTTTCTCATTCAACTGAGCCATTTCTGAAACCTGGGCTAATATTTGTATGGATTATTGGCCTTTGTGCTTATCGACTGCACCATATTGGCAGACTAAAACCTTATTACCAGCCTATTGAATGAGAAAAAAGATTTTCAACGAGCACACATAGTCACGCTTTCACAAGCCGGTTTCACAAAGGCACACAAACATTTGTTCAACATGCAACAAAAGCACTCATTTTTAAGCTGAAATGCACCACAGCATGATAGCAAGAACCAAGGTCTTAGCAGAGCTAGCCAAAAGTTTAAGGCAGGTTCCACCTCATTCATTCTGAAAGCAGCTGTAATAATTGCTCCTTTTTCCTTTATTTCCGCCTCGGGAAAGTAAACAAATACTGTTACGAAAATGCTACTGATTATGGATGGAGGCAACAATAGTTCTTTTTCTATTCACCGATTTGGCTGTGTAATAACATTAGGTGTAATCTATTTAAAACTAATGACATCCACAGCTTCACAAAGGCCTATTTCACAACCAAGGACTTTGCTACCTCTCCTCTCTCACTTTGTTCCCTCTTACTGTGATCTCATCTGGTCACCGCTGCTCCTGCTCTATTGATTAGCTGTCCTCTCCCCCGCCGTATATATCTGTCCATACGTATCTGGGGCCGACTTCACTCCCTCACCTCTGCATGTTTTTAGCACCCTCTGCACACATTCAAGAGAGTTGGAGATGGATGGGTACATGTAAAGATGCAGGGAGGGATGTAGGGAGGTGTAGAAGTGTTACTGCTGGGCTTTAGTGAGTAATGACTGGTCTCATTGCTGGCAAGTCAGGTAGGCTCTCCTGGGACAGAGATGAACAACCTCTGTGTCCTCTCCTTTATGTCAGCAGCATTCTCCTGTGTGTTCATTCCACACTTTTCTTTTACCTCATGTTTGTTTTTTGACAGAGATGCAGAAGATTCAGTCCATCAGTCTACCTCATAATCATCCATATTATGTTGTTTTACAACTCTCCAACTCAGATCTCTTGCCCATCCCTCATAATGCAACAGCAAGTGTTCTCTTAGCAACTTTCTGAGAGATAGATGAGGGCTTTTAAGGAGATACAAGGGCTGTCACGAATGTGCCAAGGAACTCGAGGCATAGGACCCAGATGCAGACACAACTCTAGAGGCAGAGTTCAGTGGTTCAGCATATACAAACAGCAGGCTTACGGTATGTCAAGGCATGTAGAGGTCACAACCATGAAAGCAGTCCAAGTAGCCAAGCAATTCCAACAGGTTACTGTACATGCAAAATACGTAATCCAGGGAAACAGGCACGGTCAAGAAAACAAAAAGACAAAACTCCAAAACAACACTGGGAGCACAGCAAAACAGGTCAACCGATAAACTGGCAAAGACATAGGGGAGCACACTGACTTAAATACATAAGGAAGGGAAGGTTAACAAGACACAGGTGAAAGTAATCAGGGCAGGGCAGGCAAAGTGGAGGGAAAAGAACAAAGACAAGAAGTATGACGTAAGACAAGACACATGAGGATAGAAACTTTAAAATAAAACGGTAAACAACAACAACTTAAACCCCAAACCATGAAGAGGACAGGCAAAGGTAGATAAATACTAAACAGGAATAACACAGAATGAATCAGCTGAATTAAATGTTTCTGTTGCTCTCAATGATACCAAAGGCTCCAATAGCACTGTAATAGACCTGTCGCCAAACCTCTTGCAGAGTTTGTGTTCTAGTGTCAACAGAAACTGACAGATATGTTTTCAGTGTAGGAGATTGGTGCTGGTTGTCAGAGTGAGCTATAAGTGGCTGTATTGACATCATACTGGGTGCCAAGTTCATTCCTCTTCCTGACAGCTAATGAAAAACCTGTTTTTGATATGTCACTTTCGCTCCCTCCTGGTACATATATAGCAAGGATTATATGGAGACATGACTGACGAGGGGGGGGGCAAGAGAATTCACAAGTTAGAGACAGGAGAGACTCAACGAAAGAGACGAGAGAGAACGGAAGGAGGAGGAGAGCACATAAATTGTCGGCATGTGTTCAAACATCAGGCACATCTAGCGGAAAATACAGAGAGACGTTCAGTAGGTCTCCATGTTCAAATGTCAGGCCCCAGGTTATTTATAGCCCCTCTAATTAAACCATGCACCGTGCCTCTCTCCTGCTGTCTCTCTTTTAGTTTTTCTCTAATTCTCCCATGACCCTTCTCTCTCACCACCCCCCCCCCCCTCAATAATTTTCTCTCACACTCTCTTTCCCTTGCCCCTCTCGTTTTCCCGTCTCCTACCATTCTATCCTCCACAGACCAGTCATTAATGTGGAAATCCTATAAATCCTTTTTGATTGTGTCTTTTATGGGAGTCTTATGATAAACACAGACACACTTAATCTGCTGAGATAAAACTCTGTCTCGCCCCATCAGCCTGGTGACAGGAACACACACACAAAAACATAGACAAACACAGACTCGCACACATATCATTTTAACAAGACTTGATTGTCAGCTGGCATACTCTTGGGAAACGGTTGCCATGGTGTCTCCAGATGTAGCATCTCAGGGTCTTGATGCTGTGCATTTCCAGCTCTGTGCTTCTTTCCCTTGTGATACTCTACCCCCTTTATCCAACACAGCTCAGTCACACAGAGGGGGCCTTAACCCAGATTATTCGTTAACACATTATTGTGCATTCATTATTATTACATCCTCTTTGGAAGACTGCCAACAACAAAATGAAGGGAAACAAAATTGGTTCTCGGCATTGATCAAAGCGTAGAGATCATTCACAGAATACTTTTTTAAATGTAACAATTCTTTTTTTTTTCACTGGTTTCATCACCAAATGTGGGTAGATTCTGTTTGGCGAGTTAATCTCGCAAGGCTATCCACCCTACTAGCAGGTAAATGTCTGTACCAAAATCATGTAACAAAAAGCAATTACCACGTTTTGGTGTCACTAACAGACGATCTCTTTCTTAGTTTGTGTCAGAGTTTGACAGACACGGGGACTGGGATTTCACAGTGAATTCAGGCGCAGCTCGTAAACTCTGAAATCAACATCGCTTTGATGGCAAAGCACATGGGCACTGACAGGGACGTCATGGTGCATTCAAGTGCACCTTGTAAACCCAGAAATCGATACTCAAATTGCCACAAGGGTTGTTTAAAACAGTAAAGTTTTTGTTGGAATACATAGGCCTACATCTGTCATCATGTTCTTGTTCATTCACTACAGGATTTTCTACTAATTTAATGCTAAAATCATAAAACATCCTATTTATTTCTTCCCATCGAATTTTAAAAAATAGCTATAAAAATTAAATCCAGTTGTCATCAAACTCCCCATTATTCTTGTCCAACTGTTCCCCATCATTGACTGTATATTAAGATGGACGACATGAGAGCTCCCCAAAAGTGAAGCCAAAACATCTCCCCTGGTCGTGGGCTGCAGTATAGGTTATAAACCCCTCCCCTCCAATGATATCAGATAGGACATGGGCCAAACTAAAAACGCAAAAAGTACACCTTTTTTTCCCAAAGATGGTTTCTGTCATTTCAGGTAGTTCTTATCACGCTGATCTATGTTCAAGTGTTCATTTTTCTAATCAGCTTGGTTTTAATTAGTTATTTGATGCTGGTTTCAGTGTGAAACACTTGAAGCATTTAGCTTACATAGTGTCATCCACCAAAATTTGACTGGTCCAAAAACGTACATTTTTAAACAGTTCTCTGTTCACTTTCATCTCATACTCCCATTGCAATATCAAACAAATCTATAACAAATTACATATCTTATCTAAAGCATGCACCCATCCTTAAACACCACCCGACATTTTTCTGGCGTGGAGAATGGTCAGTGGTTGACGTAAGGGAAACTGTGTTTTTGCCATGTTATCCACCTCATCAGCCATAGTCTCTGGTTTCTGTGGTAACATTGCCATCATCATACTGATGGCAGCTGACGTTGCATGCCTATAGTTGGATAATAGACTGAGTTATACAAAGCTAAATAATCGTACTGCCCTGTGTTTACGTGGGCGGGCGTCTTTGTATGTATATGTGTGCACATATGTGTGTCCGTGGCTGCTGCTTTTTATATAATTCCTCATCTATAAATGGTTTATCTTCTCCGCATGGATAAACAGAAAAAAAAAACTGTAATTAGGAAGCAGGGTGTAAAAATAGAACAGCTGACGGAAATGTCTCTTACTGGTTGAATACAAGCATGTGGGCTTTTGTGTGTGCATTTTAATGCATTTATGGGTGTGTGTCTGATTTGATGAGGCAGGGAGTGAGTGAATATCTCCTGTGTCCAGTGTGTGAGATCTTGCCCCCTCAGACCAATTAAAACCTGGTTGCAGTGACACTTGCACATAAGGCAAGGGAATTGTAAACTAGACACTTGTGTTCCTGTTGCCCTCTCATCTCAGAGCAGTTCATCTGCCTTGTTTACAGTGAAATCTGTGGAATAGCTTCCACTTATGGGTTCTTTGAACCTTGCTAGCACATTACATTAGAATATCTTGTATGGAAATGAAATGTTCTCTAATGGAACTGCTGACAAATACTGCAATTAGCCCAATCCAGAGGGAGCAGCGGTGCTTTATGCATCCCCAATAACAAGTGGAGGCAGGAAATAGCCTGACTCCATTTCTGTTATCACTTAGCTTTGCAAGGCAGGCTCTTAATGCTTTCTACAACCTACTTCCTGTCCAAAACCAGCTTCTCATTGTATACAAGCCTCATTACTGGAGCTCAGAGCCAGCCAGAGTCATACTCAATCATAGAGAAATTCATTTTAGCATCACATCATCGCAGACTTTAGCATGGCCATCTCCGAAAGCCCCTGCTGTGGGTGTTGATAGTTGCTTTGGCTGCAGGCTGTTTCATATTCAGAGGCAGAGTCTATCAAAGGATCAGTAAATCAGATGAGTCTGTACGCTTTTCACACCCACTAGCAGGTATTAGCCATCAGTAGGCAGAGCGTGTCTGCTACATTAATGGGCAGTTTTTGGCAATGCCGCCCTTTGTGAGGCTGTGCCAGCTGTGGCTTTTTGCAAGGGGATGGGAGAGGAGAGAAAACGCAAGAGAGGTGGAAGTGAGAAGGTGAAAAGAGTTAACTTTTTTGCTGAGGGGCAAAGTGTTCTGAACTTATCTCAAATGGTCTCCTATTGAAATGTGGGATTATATTAATTTATGTTAGCACATGGCAACCCTTTTGCACCATTTAAGCTCACTTTTTCTACCTCCTTACTCAGTGTGAAAAATGTCACAGCTGCCATAAAATAATGGGTCATAATAGATCTTTTTTCAACAGTAATGTATGCAACATATTTCCAGTTCCATGTTGGCGACTGTATGTAAAAACTGTAAACAGGCATGTTTTTAGAAAGTACCGTTATAGTTAATCCCTAATGCTTTTTGATGACAAAAGACAGATTAAAAAAGCCCCCCCAAAAAAGGGCAAAAGACCTCAACTAGCATATTGGAATTAGAAAGGTAGTGGGTATGCAGAGAGGAGCCTCCAGCAAGACAAATTGTGAAAGTGAAAAAAGACAATGAGATTCATGGAAATTCAGTGGCACTATTAGTTTTTAGAACGGGAAGGGTCACAAAAGGAGATGGGTTGTGTGAAGCTAATAATCCCTATGTGCCTTTGAATACAGTATGGCGGGGCACCAGATGACATTTTAATGACAGTTGCATCTTCTTTATGGTGCTATACAGTCACAGTACATATTATGGCTTTCTTGCAGCATTAGACATGAAATATTTAGATGTAAAACTAACTGGGTCCATCTGAGGCCTTTCTGTGTGGATTTGCATTCATTGGGTAATAACTGCCCAACCTCAGCTATTTTCTACTGCTGGACGATGAAGCACTGCATGTCCTGAACAAAATGTTTCCTTGCATTGGTTTTCTTCTTCAACTCATTTAATTTGTATTATAGAGCATTGGGAAGCCATTGACTGCAATGATCAGCTTGTTTAAATTTAGAACTTTCTGTTTCCAGAGGGAATCAAATCAGATGTGATTGGTTGTCTCCAGGTTGTTGCTCCTGCACATCACAGAATTTGTAATAGTTGAACCTTTCGCAATTTGCGCCACTGGGTGACTTGAGTATTAGGCTGTGCTACGATGTTACTTTGAGGTTTGTTTCACAGTGGATGGCACCCTGCTGCACATTTATTGTTGAAGTCTGTATGTGTAGCAGAAAAGTTAGGGAGATAGTCCTGTCATTTGCCATATTGGACAGAATATAGATAAATATGGCATCAACCACACGCTGGATTAGACGGAAGCTGGAGGTGCATCATGTATTGTAAGTAGTGTTTTGGATAATTGTATCCTTTTCTAAAACTATTATAATTATTTTTCTCACCACTACAGATATTTTCCTGGCTCAACACTGTATTGATTTATCGAACTGCTTTCATTTATAATGACCTCAGGGAAATTAATTTTGGCATTGGTAGCTGAAAATACACACTTCCAATGCCAATAAGCAAGAGAGGAGAGAGAAGTGAGAGAAATAAGAAAAAATAAAGGTGAGAGAGAAGAGAGAGAGTGATATTCACATTATACCAGGTTATGTAATCTCCAGAGGAGCACTTTTGTTTGCATGGCTTTGCATTCATGCAGTGCCATGGATCAAACAGACAGACAGAGCATAATTAGGTTCAGTTTCAGTTCTGATATATATGTATGTGTGTGTGTGTGTGTGTGTGTGTGAGAGAGAGAGAGAGAGAGAGACAACTTCTCCCCTTCTCTCTCTCTCCCTCTTCCCTTTCTGACTCTCTCTCTCTCTCTCTCTCTCTCTCTCTCTGTGTGTGTGTGTCTCAGATTTTTCATACTCTTGTGTTGCATAATTCATGTCTATACTTTTCACAGCACAACACAAGAGCTGATTCTCTCTATGCCTCTATTATGGGGTTGATCTTGATAATGAAACTTGTCATAACAATATACATAAGATCTTTTCATGTTGCTTTTAAGCATTCAGAACAAATAAAGTCTTTAGAATTGAAACAGGGCTAAATAGTATGAACCCTCAGACATCTAGACCCACAGTGATATGAACAGGAAGATTATTTTGTAATAACAGTCTCATCATTTAAAGAACAATACAGGTATTTTTTTTGACATTAAGCTTATTGACTAAGATGGTCCTCTCCATTTGTCATCATTCTTTTGGTTTTAAACCACTGAGATTTTTATAACTACTTTTCCGTCAGACTGGGGTACACCCTGGTAATTCAGAATCTCATTTCCCAATATTTGGTTCCAACATAAGGCAGTTAACAATATGTTCCCATTCATTTATTTGTGAGGGCTTGGCCTTTGCCAAAAATCGATTTTCCATTGTTTTACTATTTAAAATAGCTAAAATGTTATGCTATCTCTGTGCATGTAGCTGTGGTCAATATGCAGGAAAGCAGTCGTGATGATGATGGTCGTGAGGATGAGAAAAATGAAGACAAACATATTTAAATGTGTTGGAGTGTTTGGATATTGGACTTTGTGGACTTGTGTCGTGTTTCTGGATTGGATTCAAACTGACAGCTGTTGGATGAAAACATCATTGTTTGTTTGGTTTGTTTTGTTGTGATGGCATAGGCTTGTCAGAGATGCTGGTCTTTTCTCAAAAATTGTGTTTTTGTTGCTGCTTGTGTTTTAGATACCTAGTTTTGGCCGGCCACACATTGCTTGCACACTTTCTGTTTGTTGTCATGTGTGGGTTGATCTTGTGGCTTGATTGTGTAACGTTAGGCAATGTTGCTGTTGCTGTACCTGACTGGGGTTTAAGCAAATAATTGGTAAAATACATTTGAAAAACTGAACCGCAATGTCTCTTACCTATGGCCTGGTTACTCAATATAATCAAAAGACCTTGTTGATATCTATTACCCACCTAACATAGGGCTCAGTATAGGTTACCAAGAGACAGCAGAAGAGCCATTTGTTTTCATGAATCGACTATGTGTCTGGAGTTGGTTAGGTTCTTGTGTTCTTTTGTTACTTATTGTTAATTTTGATACTGGAAATAACATGTCTTTGACTTTCATTCATTAATAAACTAGTGTGATAGTGTATACACTATTGGGATAGTGTATGTCTAATATTGTGAAATTGTGAGTATTTCCAAAATCCCAGGATAATGAAGTCAGGCTATATTCTTAAATCAGACGTAAGCTCCTACTCATATGTGTAAAGTGCATACCTTTTCAAAACATAATGGTGAATTGAGTCCAAATATTTGCACATGATTAAGTGTGTGTGTGTGTGTGTGTGTGTGTGCATGCGGGAGTAAGCCCATGCCATCAAAATCTCACTCCAGCCAAGTAGCCAAAGTTGGCAACCCCTGAATATATCAACAGCTATTGGATGGATTACCATGAAATTTTGGCACTGCTACCAGCAGGTCGACATTTGTAGTTTTAAGTTAAATGTCTCAAAAACTGTCGGATAAACACACATTTATGTCCTCCTCAGGATTAACTGTAATGACTTTGATAATAACCCTAACTTCTTAATTTGTCCAATACTTTGGTTTATGACCAAATACTTGCACAACTAATGACCATCAGCTTCAGCTAAGTGCTAATTAGCAAATGTTAGCATGCTAACACTTATCTAAGATAGTGAACATAGTAAACATTTTTACCTTCTGTATTGATAGCGTCAGCATGTTAACATTGTCATTGTGAGAATGTTACCATGCTGCCATAACATTAGCAGTTATTTTAATGCAGTGCTGTGCTATAGCCTCACAGAGCTGCTAGCGTGGCTGTGGACTCTTATTTTAGACAAGGTAGTTGTTTTGATGGTAGAATTGTGATTTAAATGTCACAATTATTAGAAATTGTAAAAAGAAATATATACTATAACTGCATATATTACGAATATCAAAATGTTTGGAAATGCAACATTTTAGATGGCTTTACCAAGTCTAAAAACATCACAGTCTCCTTGAAAATGGGTTAACAGTTAAAATTTTTAAAAAAAAGAAGGTTGCAGGCATTTCTCAGACGACATTGCAGTTTCCTTCATCCCTGTTATTCTTGACATCCTTCACATTACCATTTTGGATTCTCACACATCATTTTAAAAAGGAGGTGTCCTTGAGTGAGAAAAAGAGATGGTCTTGGAGAGAATGTGATTTGACAGCATATGCTGATTCCCATAAGATAACATGCCAGTTTTCTCACACTACGTATGCACATAGTTACAGCGCGAGCATGCATGCACAGCTCCCTACGTTCCACGCACAGACCAACGTCAACAGCACGGCTGTCTCCCATCTTGTCAGTGCTGTTTGAAAACATAAATAGAGACTGATGCAAGAAGAGAGGGGAGGACTGACAGTAGCTCAGTGAAACACAGACAAAGAGCAGCAATGTGGGACACTGAGCACAGAAAGCAGTGTGTGGCCGCAGGCTCTTGCCTCACACTGGGCAGGATGAGTGTAGGATAAAGGCAGTGCTGTAGCAGTGTAGGGAGGACAGATGCATTATTAAACAAAATTTTGACAGCAGGATAGGCTCTGACTTGGAGCGCATACTGCTGCCTGACAAGCAACTTACCTATTCATTTTATTCATGTGCTTTGTTAGCATAGTGTAGTCGACATATTTGACAGATGATTGTCAATAAATGAATATCTGTGAAGATTAGTTTCATATGTAATACTACACTGCAAGAATTACACAATTTATGCTCACCATACACCACATGGTCAAGAGCATGTGGACAACCCTGTCCACATAGTTTGGTTTACTTTTTCTTTAGCAATGTCTTTCGGGGTTAAGGAAAGGCCCTTCAGTTCCAGCTTTGCACAACCATTATGTTACAACATACAATGATACTGAAGGGAGCTTCCAACTTTGTTGCAACAGTATGGGTAAGACAATTTCCTTTGACATGACGATGCCCAGTGCACAAAGTAAGGTCCATAAAGGAATAGTTTCCTCTTGTTTTAGTGAAAAATCCTAACTTTCCTGCTCAAAACCCTGACCTCAAACACATCAAACAACCATGGGATGAACTGGAACACCAACAGTAAGCCAGGCCTTATCGCCAAACAGCAGTGCCTTACCTATACTGTTGTGGCTAAATGGGATCAAATCCCTGCAGCCACGTACCAAAGATTGAAACCAGAAGAGTGGAGGCTGTTGTGGGAGCTCAATAATGCCCATGGCTTTGGAAGGAGGTGTTTTACAGTCAAAATTTTGTGTAATGTTTGTGTTTATACATTTGGTCATGTAATGTAGCCAATTTGTAAAAAGGCTCACACACACGCACACACACACACACACACACCCTGAGATGAATACTGTTCCCATACTGAAGATGTCCCACTAGGGGCATACACTTTGTGAGATTTAAGGGCATTGTGGGTTAACTGTCTGAGGACAGCAAGGCTAAAAATAGCTCACAGCACAGAGGTGCAACTCCACAGGCTTGAAAAGAGGTCAGTGTGTGTTTGCACCTCTCCTGGTGTGAGCATCATGTCTGTGAGGCTCTGTTATGGCCTTTTCTGTGCACCTGTTTGTACAGTGTGTGTGTACAGCATGCTGGAATTCATCTGTGTTTTCAGGTTTTCATCTGTACAATGCAATTACACCTACAGCATGTTTGACTTTGCTGTCTCCCTGAATCATCTCTCCCTCTCAGCCTCTCTAATGAGGGAGCAACTATAGCTAGATAAAGTCACAGAGAAGGGACAAAGTAAGATTTCCTTAGCTTCACAAGGGCAGGAGCAAGGTGATGAGCTATGAATCACCACCAGTGTTTTTCTCAAAGGGTAGGCAAGTTAAAAAGGAATAGGTGATTACAGGTGTTCTATTTTTGGAAAGAAAGAAAGAGGGAGAGAGCTAAAGAAAGAAAGAAAGGTGTCAATAGTTAGAAGAGCAGGAATTCTCTTTGTTCCTACTTCAAAGGCCAGTCAAAGGCATCCAGCTCCTTTCAGTCAAGGCTCATTTGAAATATCATACATGAATATAAGAGCATTATTTAGTTTTATTAATATAGGTCCTCATGTAGATGCTAGGTTGTAACAGAAGATGTGAAGGAAGTTGTTCAGGTGATAATGAATTATAAGGAAATGAGAACTGGGGGTGTGGATGATGCAATGTTGCAGGTATCTCGTAACTAAGCTGTCTAGAAGATGCAAGGTGCCCTAAGTTGGTTTGATATTGTGCCATAGACTGGACCAGACCGTTATACCGACCTTACCACTAGATGTCGCCAGTGAGTCAGCCCCTCCCGAATAGAACATACAGTATGAACCCATTAATGAGACTAGCACCATCAACTCTGACACATCTTATTTTCATTTCTCACACAAACCATTCAACTTAACTTGCAAGTCAATGAGTTTTCCACAACACGTCCCTGCAAATGTTTCACAGTAAATAGTGTATTGCAGTAACTTTCACACGGTAAACGGAGCGGATCAAAATTAGGCTTCGTACTGAAGTACAAGCGTGTAACTAAACATTAGACAGCGTAACCTGCACCAACTGTTTACTGATCAGAGTCCTCTCCTGTGGACATCGGCCGGATTAGTATAGCAGCACTGTGTGTACAACTCTAAACTCAAGTAACATTACAACACAAAAAGGAAGCATCACCCTGAGCTAATCCACTATCCCGGAGCTCTCTCCACCTACGGCTAACAAATGCGGGTTTAGACGTGTCGTACAAAATTAAACTGGTTTAAACTTGTACACCAGACCGGTGTGCGTGCGTTTGTGTGTCTGAAATGGCCACAGGTTCTAAACACAATGCAGTTCCAAGCAGTCCCCGCTGGTAGTATCCCTGAAGTTAACCTGTTATCTCATTCCCTGCAGGGCCCTGGAGCTTTTCATTGACTTCTCTTGGCACTGTGTGTCTCATGGTTTTCTCTCTTTCTGTAGTTCCGTGTGACACGGAATCTGTCAGATAAAGTGTGGCCTTGTGGCTTTCACACATATACATGTCTCCGTTATAGAAAAGTTGCATCTTGACTGTTGAGACCTGCTTGCAAAAATGTCAGATCCACAGATTGAAATTGATCTTGTGTTGCATTTCTATCCTACATCATACGTAGGAACGTTACAATCTTGTGCATGACTTTTCTGGCAATGTAACTGCTTTTCTTTGTAGAGTGATTACAGAAAATGATAGTAGTTCTTATGCTGGCAAATTGAAAAAGGAACTTTTACTGCTGGTCAACTCGTACACACTTGAAAACTTATACATTCTAGTCAGCCCCAGCAGGCTGTCAGCAAGGGTGAAGCTTTCTTTCTTAGATTTCTCCCTATGGTTCAGGCATGAAGAATAAGAGCTAAAATATGATGCAGGGTATAGGTTCAAGTTGAAGTTGAGGCCACAGAAATGAGGGGCTTTGTGAGACTTAGCTGTTAGGAGCTATGGGACTTCAGCACCAGATCTGTCTCTTTTGACTTAAGCCACAATCCTGAGCCCTTGTTTCTCAGTGGGATAAGATGAATCTGAGTCTCCCTTCCATTGCTGCCTTTCAAAATGTGAAACAATTGTTTCTTTATTTCTGTCCTGCGCTTTTGGATTTGTTCCATATGAACATATGCTATTATGAGTAGACAATCATTCTTTAATGCAGGTGCTTGTGTTTCATTCTGTGCATTTCATGTTCTTCCATAACAGCTGTAAGGCAACATGCAGAACTTCAGCTATAACAACAGAGAGAGGAGAAGGCCTTAGGCCATGATGCGGAGCTGCACCACTCTCTCACCAGGGGGAGAGAAAAACTGGGATGAATTATTCACTGCATTTCATCTCTGTGGCACTTCGGGTGCTACAAATTGTGCTGTAAATGTTTAAGCCAAGGCAAGTGCATCTTGTCAGGTGCAGTGTGATGGCATACACAGGTGATAGATCAGACAAAGAAAGGGTGTTAGAAGGACTAGAGTGAAGTTTCTTATGTATTCTTTTATTAAAGAGAGCTGCCAAAGAGTGTTTTTAGGAATTAACCCTTTCATAAGTATTTAGACAGTGCATGTGAAATTAGTGGTTGATTAATAATGCCTGAAAGTAAATATCCAATTTATGTTTTTGAATGACAAGTAACTACTAGGAAATGTACGGTGGTACAGTACACATACAGTATGAATATGTGATTTTACAAGTGTATTGTAGTGACTATTTGCAATTACTCTGAGGAAGTAGTAATGGTTTTATTTATATTTAATTTATTTTTCTAAATTTAATTTTCTGGGCTTGTTGGAAACCTCAGTTACTGTATAAGGACTAAGCAATGGGCAGTTATTATGTCTGTACCTTTTTTTAGACTGGCTACTTACTGCAATACATTCTTTAGTCTAAACTGATTTTACATATTAAACAGTAACTGATTTTTCAACTCTGCTCTGATTGCCAGTAATTATTTTGCTGTCACTCTATAAAAAGAAATCCAAGAATATGAGGTGCAATCGCAGTAACCAAATAATGATCATATAACAAATTATTTTGTGTGTGTCTGCTTGTGTGTGATGTGCAAATGTTTGCCCATGGGCTTCCTTCTTCTAAATGTAGTACTCGCAGGTGATGTCATCCTCATTAAGACGCATGCTTCTGCCCCCACACACACCACTTGCCACTGCGCGCAAATAGAATAATGAAACACACTCAGTTGTATTTTTAGAGGCTTTGCTCATCCAGGCACAGTGGCATGCTTTATTCCCTATACTTCCATTGATATGCCCCCAAACCCAAAGTGTCTTAACACTTACTGGTTATGAAGATTTCTGTATGTAGCAGCTTTTTATACAACAGAGGCAAACGTTGTCATGATAATACTGTACACTCATTGTTCTGTGTGTTTGCATTTCCCTGCTGCAGCTGAGCTATCCTCCTTCTCCTTCTTTTGATGTTATTGTGTTTCCTCCTCCTTAATTTCCTGCTTTGTCTGTTTGTGTTCACTCTGCCGCTAGCCTACATACACCCTACACACACCTCCCATCAGGCTCTTGAGCTCCACATTGAACACCACACTGTTGCTCTGCAGCCAGCCAGCACTTGCTGCTTTGGAGTCCGAGCAGCAGGCTGACAGTCGACAAAGCCTTAGAAGGCTATTCTCAGCTGCCGCTGCTGTTAGTGCTGATGACCCACAAGACCTGTTCCATGGTAAACTGATGCGGTTCGATATGCAGCGTGGGCTGTGTAGGAGTCACAATACTTGTTTAAACACTCACTCTCTCTGGCTCACTGGAGCTCACATTGCATGCTGAATTTAGTTCCCCAGCTCTGTCTTTTAGAGCCTTCTCTCTGCGTAACTGCTCCCTTTCTTGCTGTGTTGCGTTTTTCAGTTTTGCTTACATTCAGTCTTGCTATGTCACTTCACTTTATTTCTTTCTGCTTAGTTATTCTTATTTGTTCTGTAATCTTTGTCCTTTTATGTACTTCCCTCTGCAGTTCCCTTTTTGTCTTAATTGGCGTATCACGGGAACTCATTCTGATGGTATCCTGCAGCTGCAGACTCCTGTCCCAAATTTTACTCTCCATCTAATCTTTTTCTTTCACAAGTCATTTTTGTTTCTCTCATTTCCTCCCTTAAAGCAAAACAGTGCTTTCTTAAATAGCCCTGCAGGAGTGAAAAATAAATCTCTACTTTATGTCTTCTCAGCTTACAAAAAACTCAGCTGAAGAGGGTATGGCCACTGCAGCCCCAAGCCAACCATTGCCTAAAACTGTGCTGTAGGGGGCTACAGATTGAAGGCAGAACAGATTAAATGAGCCAGGAGTCATTGGAGCCCCAAGGGCACCTCATTTTGCCCCAATTAATTGTGTTTGTCAGAGTGTGAAAGTCCAAGGTCCCCTCACTGGCAGTAAGAAAAGAGGACAGATAGGTCTGCTTTGGCTCACCAGTGCCATCACCTCCCAGACTCTCGTTTTCCTTTCCTGGAGGGGTCTCAGCAGCTGGCCCGGGGCTACAGATAGACACAGTTTTGAGGCTGGTGAGTTTTAGCTAGTTTAAATTTGCACCACTTGCTGGTTTAGCGGTTAATTTAAAGCAAACTTTAATGGTCTCAGTAAGTTGATTACATTTCAGCCAATTATGGCTGCTTTGGAACAAGGCTTGAATGTTGTGTAATGGAACAGAGCTTTTGGCTGTGATGGACCTGAGGGGCTCTGGGTTATTATGAATGTAATTGTGTGGAACTAAACTATGAAGCATCAGCCACACAGGAAGCCTGTGGTTAGCCCAACACAGCCATAACTGATGTGTGTGTGAGTGTTTGTCCTTATGCCTGTTGGACAGGTTTTGTTTACACGCAGGCTACATGTAGTTTGCCTTTCAGAAAAATCTCTCTCTAGCAGATATGTTCATCAGACTACAAACCAGGGGGTTTGGTCGACTTTTGTGCTTTTTTGCAGTCTATTGGCTTAATGACAGGAGGAGTAGCTGCCATGTTTTGGCCAAGGTTAATGTTTTGAATAGAATGAAGTGTTGCATCTAATTTGGCTCTTGTAAAGGTCAGTGCGCAGAGTTTGAAAACCTAGCATGCTTTTGTCCCCTTGTTCTTTTTTTTGGGCATGTTTCCACATTGAAGTAAAACCTAATTTGACGTGGTGAAATATCAGTCCTGACATCTTTAACATGAGTCCTTGTTCACAGTTGGGATGTGAGAGAAACAAAGTGTTTACCTTGCATGTAAGAATGCTAATTGCGGATCAAAGGCAACCATCAGCCCCCCAGCCATGTAGCAAAGAGGCTAACGTAGCTCGAGTATTTGGCCAAAGGCTGTTTCTTTGCTTCAGGCTTACACACATACATCCTTGCACATGCTGCGGCTGCTGCTGTGCCTACAGTGCATGCACGCATTTACACATATACACACATAATCTAAACACATGGCAGGAGCAGGGAGCATTCTGTTTCAATCACATCAAATTATAAGACAGGCTAATATATGGAAATGAGATAATAATCATGCACAGTGACACTCACATGTCCACGCTGCTCTCTTGCAGACTTGCAGTCTCTGAAATGGAAAAGCTTTCAGCTAACTCCAAATGTTTACCGAGGAGAATGGAGTGTTCATCTGTACTTTTTCCATAACCTTGTTAGTTAGTTGTTTTGAAGCTGGTGACCAAATTAATAGGTTGCATTGCACAGCATTACAAACACTGGAGGATTTGTTGAGCATAGGCTGCTACACCATTTCGTACTACTACAGTGTCAGAGACAGTGGCAGTAATATCTTCATCTAAATATTAAGCGGAAAGCTCTCCAGAGGGACAGTTAATCGGTAGAAATAATAGTTGTGTCCATGAAGGGACTGCTTCGCTCAAGTAAAATAAAGTAAATCTGTCTTCAACGATTTTGCTTGCTCAGGAGACTGCACTAAAAACAGGATTTTAAATGAATATCTTGCTCTCCGTTGACACCAATTTGTTAGCAGAGCATTCACTAAGTGGAAAGTGAGAAATAATTTATTTGATAAGGGTTCCCTTAGGTGAGCTGAAACTCTTCAGAATTTCTGTCTTAGGGTTCACAAGGGTGGACCATAGCAATGGCTGCCAGGCAAACATTTAACAGTATGCACGGACAGAGCAGAGAGTATAGAGTAGAACATAGTAGAGTTTATACGCAGCAACTGGAAGCCTTCCTGCTGCTCGCTGTTCCCTCAGCATAGCGAAATAAACGTACAGCAGCAGCAGATTTAGCTCGTTTTCCACCCTCTTATATATATATATATATTTATTTTATTTTTTTTGTCTTCGGACAGACACATTTCCAGAGGCAGGCAGCATTGATGCGTATCTGAGTTTATATTATGTGGCTTGAGGTGTACTTTATGTATGTCTGTGTCTGTGCATGTGATGGACCTTGCACAGTCAGGTTGTGGAGTTGTGTATTCCTTCCCGAGCTGCGTTGAAATGTTTTGACAGAGTGATTGGACGGCCACATGCATAGCCCAGTGGAAGGAATGCCAGGCCGCAAGTCTAACTCTACTGTAGCACTGTGTGTGAATCTGTAAATATATATATGTAAGCAGCAAGCGTGTGCTGCAGCCACATGCACACACCGTCTCAGGAGGGTGGATTTTTCTATTTGTTGTCTATTTGTCTATTTCCCTCTTTGCTCCTGTCCATGTGCTAACACAGAGGGACCAGGCCTGCTGTTGTCACCATTAACAGCAGTATGTTAAGATGTCGGATGTAGGGAATAGATGTGGTGTCTTGTCTGAATCCAAGATTGGGCGCATAGTCATGATTGTTCTTGTTGTGTATGCTGTCTCCACATAGAGAGACTTTCTTTTCTCTTTTTTTCCCCATCAGCTTCATTGGCCAACATTTATTTGCACGCTCTATCCATTTACTGCCTCCTCCGTGGTATCTTCAGCTGTTTAAGTTAAGTCACTTCCCTGTGGAGAACACATATTTGTGTGCATGTATAGGGGGGTGGATGGAAGGTAAAAGAGGTGGAGGGAAAGATGAAGAACGCCAGGTTTAGAGAACAGGAATGTGTTCATTCTAAGCTGGTTAAGGGGAGAGTGGGCTGGGAAGAGGGCAGAGATTTGGCAGACACACCAGCTGCTTTGGTGCAGAGATGGCAAAGAGGGGAGCAGAAGGCTAGAACAGCCAACTGGAGAGGGCAGAGAGCAGGGCAGGGCGAGCGGTAGAGAGGACCAGGCACACCGGCTGTCAGGCAATCTGCACAAGCTTCAGATGCAGGTTGGCTAAAAGATGCTAATTCTTCTGGGAGGACTTGAGAGAATACCAGAGAGACATGGATGATGAAATGAAAAGAAGCTGGGTTTGTGTATACATCTGTATCAACATCTGCCATGCCTGCAGAATTATTGCAGGTATAAGAGCGTGTGTGCAAATGTATGTCAGTCCCACATTTGAAGGGAAACAGAGCAAGACGTGCACTGTAGGTAAGCAGCATTTCTAAGGAAGGAACATGTTACCTACAGTACACGAAACAAGCATATGTATTCTTTCTGTGTCTTATAAACATCCCCTTGTCTTTCTTTGCTCTTCAGCCTCAGTACACACTTATATATCATATGAACAATATCAAAGCTATCCCTCTAAAAAAGTGCTAGATGGCAAAGTGCTTTCAAAAAAGCAGTAGCAATAGTGATATATTGTACAAGAATACACCAGACTGTGTGGCTTTCTGTGTGTGTGTGTGTGTGTGTGTGTGTGTGTGTGTGTGTGTGTGTGTGTGTGTGTGTGTGCGTGCGTGCGTGCGTGC
>JBBPCS010038906.1:0-20832 GCA_037974645.1 Hollardia meadi
TTGATTTTTTCTTTGAAAAGCAAGACAAAAAAGTAAAAAGCACATTTAGGCTATTTAATTTATGTAATGGTGAAAAATCTGGCAAAATAAATGAAAAACTGCGAAAAACCGTGTTCGGTATTAGGCCTTCAGCCAAGTGTTTCATTATTTTCGGTTTCGGCCAAGAATTTTCATTTCGGTGCATCCCTAATTAGTTTATTAAATAATCACAGCAAAGCTTCAAATTTTCACATTTGAAAACCTCTAACTTCTGAATGTTTCACATTTTTGCAATGAAAAATAACTGAAACTGAAAATTTTTTTTTTTAAATTGTTGTCTGTGGATTGACTAATGAATTAATCTACTAATTGCAACTGTTCAGACAATCTTGTTTTCAGAAAAATGGAGAGGGTGATAATTTGCCAAATATTTTCAGGGAAGAGAAACATATTCTGGGACATTTTACTTCGCTTTTTATTTTCCATGGATGACCCTTATTTTCCATGACTGATTGAAAACAGTCTAAATTTATCCAGGTTTTCCAAGACACATGGGAACTCTTTTCTCAGGAGTCGTTTCTGATATCCTGCTCATCTTTCTTGTGCATGTTTGTTTGTCTTTGTTACATAACCTTAAGAGGAAAGGAGACCAGAACAGTATGTTGAAAACATAAATGGCATATGTAAAAGCTACATCTCTTTTCCATGTACACATGGACCACATACATGTCAGTTTTAAGAAGGCTTGTTTCAACATCAGCCAAACAAGACACTGCATTAGATCGCCGTATGCCTCCATTCTTTCAGAGCATCAGAACAGACAAGAAACAGAAAACAGAAAAGACAATGACCTCTGTACAGACTCTACACTAGTAGAGAAAAAGTTATGGGAATGCGTATAGGATGCAACTGCTCAACAATAATGAGGAGAGGATTGTTATTCTTTAGGGATGCACGATATGTATTTATTAAAACCGATACCGATTACCTGCTTCTCATGGCCGATACCCATAAGATAGCCGATAATTTCCTATTTTTGTATTTTATAAAGAAGTTCATAACCTGTAGTTTCTGCGCAGCTGATGGTAAGAAAGGCTAAAATATAGTAAGCAAAGATGAATCAATGAATGAATCATGGTTGCTCCCAGTCAAAGCATGAATTACCACGCAGAGCCAACCGCAGCTAAAAAACTTTGCTAAAGTGTGGAAGTGTTTAGACAGAGACCCGACGTTGTGGTACTCTGTAAGCTCTGCAAATTGTAAAGGGTATATCACAGCAGTACAGCTTCTATGCACAAACACCTGAAGCACAATATCCCGGAGCATTTTGTCAAGAAAGGAGCGACAGCAAGACAGCACAATCTGTCCTGTTTTGTTTTGTTTTTGTCCCCACCCAAGCATGACATATGATTAACAACATGCGACCGAGTTAGTAAACTGTTCCCTCGGTTTAAACTCCCGCAAACTGCCCACAATTTAGCAATCCATGCCCTCAGATTAGCAACATCACCATGTTAAAAGAAATTTCTGCACCGCTGCTGTTATAGTAACACAATGTTACACTATGCGTCATCAAAAGTTGTTATTCAGCCATTTAATGTTTGTTCCGTTTACTTTAACGGCCATGTATGGGTGAGAAAATGGTTCAACTTAATGGTACACATTGTTGTTACTGTCTGTAAATTGTTTGTTTTTTGCTTAAATACATTGCCAGTGATTGTCTTAACTGCATTTCTCCAGTGATGAAATAAATCCACGTCATTACCATTTTAAGTTTACATCACGTATTTAAATATTAAGAAAAGATGATTGAATAAAATAATGAAATATTAATGACAAGTTTTAAATATTAATTGTAGGTAAATTAACTGTTAATCAAGAAATAAAGATAAATAATCTTTAGAATAATGATAAATTTGTCATTAGATTATACAAATAATTGCAAAAATAATCATTAGGTGAAGCCACTAATTAAGCATTTGAGCCGCCAATGTCTGCCTGTTCAGTTAGGTCTCCTTTATGATTGTTCTTCAGTAACAAAAGAAACCAAAAGTGCTTAAAGGAATAGTTGAACATTTTGAGAAATATTGTTGTTTGCTTTGTTGCCAAGAGTTACATATGATGATCAATACCACTCTCATGAATATGAATATAAACAGCCAGCAGCCGATTAGCTTAACTTGGCATGAAGCCTGAGAACAGGGAGAACAAGAGCTAGCCTTGCTCTGTGCAACAGTAACAAAACCTGCCACCAGAATCTGCAAGGCCTACAATTTAACATGTTTAAATTTGTTTACCTGATCCTTCAAGAAACAAAGTCTAAAACAAGTCTTGTGTGATATGTTTCATGTCTTGGTCAGGCGCAATCATATCCTGGAGTTTCCTTTGGTTGCTCCACAGGATCAGGATATTTACCTGCTAGCTTTTTTTCTGTTATTACAGATATTTATTTTAATTCAAAAACAAGCACGGACCAACTATTAAATGATACAAAGAAGTAGAAATCTATTACATGCAAGATGAAAGGCCTTCTCCATCCTCTCTTTCCAACAAGTAGAATATGACACGCCCACTGATGTCATCACAGTGTACATTTAAGGTCAAGAAAAACCTAGTATTTTTGGATACAGCTGGGTAACCACTTTATTTATGGTTGAAATGCTCAGAACGGTTCAAAATCATGTGCATGAACCAAAATGGAACACGTTTCATGTTGGTGGAAAGGGGGTATACAGTATGTGACCAGTAATACATTTGTATTATAAAAATATTGATTATAACTGCTTGAAGGTGCTATTTTTAGCATGTTTTAAGGCCATTGTTTCTCTTTGGCTTGAAGTGTTAAGTGCCAAAATTCCAACAGCAAATCCAACATCTGGCTAAATACTTCTACTATGGACACAAACGTTTTTTCCTGACACCTTTAAATCATATGAATGGCTTAGGTTTCTTTTCTGTCCTTCAGCTGAGGGCCAAAAAAGGTTGCACCTGATATCATCTCAATGCCATCATGTTAATCTCTGCTCAATGCATTGTTTGATAATTTAAACAATTGAAATACTCGCCCGCTGAGCTCTACTGTTCCTTCTCCGTAGGACTTCCTAGCTTGACCTTTTACAATACTCAAATTCTTCTACAGTGATTTAGTGTGGCCTGAGCATAGGATGGCATTTCTGCTTCTCTGACATTCAGATGATAGCACTCCTTCCACTGAACTCCTGCCACATAAAACACTAAAGCACCACATTCAGCAAGCATCAGCCGGCAGCTCTCCAAGCGCTTCAGGGGAAGACTGAGGTCAAGATAAAACAACTGTGGTTCTGCCCAGCCAAAACAGCAAGGGCAAATAGATGCCCTGCAGCATGTGTATATGGCTGTGTATGTGCAGAAAAACAAGAGGCTCTACAGGCGAAATATTGGGTGTGCAGTCTTGAAATCTCAGGAGAACCCTGTGGCTCTCTGAGCTATACGTCTCATAAATAAAGCAGGATTTCCTTAAGCAGCCATGTGTATGTGTGTGTGAGAGAGAATAAGGGAGAGAGAGAGGCACAAATGGATTACGGGAGGCCTATCATATTGCTTCATTCAGCAACTGAATGAACCTCCAAGCACGCAGCAGCAGCACATTTCAGGACAAATAAATGAAGACATATTATCTTTATAGCATACATGTTAAAAAATACATGAACTGGTGGTTCCACTTGATAATGTGCCTTAAAATATTAAAAGATATTTAAAGCAGAAATATCAAAATTGAGCAGTTGTTTCCAAAACATTAATCTGTCTCTAAAGATTAGATCAGAAGATCAGTACAGTCAGTAATTTAGCAGATTGAAAGGTGAGGGTCCGAGCATTTGTCTGCAGCTCAGTAGACAACAGCGCCTGGTGGATTTGGTCTGCTGAGTGTTGTTTTCACACTACATTGTTACCTAGTTGGTGAGACTAGTGATGGTCGTGATAGTGGTGAGAATGCTGGAAAGTAAGTAATTTCTTTGTCATAAGGTTTTGATAACGACATCTTAGGATTTAAAAAAAAATATATATATTGGCCGATATATCTGTATCGGACATTTTTTACTCCCCAATATCGGTGTTGGCCCCCAAAAATCCATATCGGTCGGGCTCTAGTTGTAACCTAATTATTTCACAGGTCAAAGACATACAACACAATCAGGATCAAAATACTGTATGTTACAAGCCAAATTAGAATCAAAATTTGAAAGCAAGGCAGCAGAAAATCAGAACAATAAAATTAATCTAAAAAATTAACAATTCAAATTAATTTCAATGGAAAAAACACTACTTGTAATGTAATGTACCAGGAATTTGCGTCTACATACAGTATATGTTAAGCCAGTTCAAACTTTTTTGACAGGTGACCCGCGTTGACACCCCCACTGTATCAATGGAGTGGCCTCAGATCAAAAACTATTACCATCTAGTGATATGTGACGGAAGGCCTGACAGTTTAGAGCTCTCTGCTCACTACTGATACAGTATGTAGCTATTATCACGTGGCTGTTCTGTGTTTTGACTTGCCTTGCTCATTGTGTAAGTCTGACAACATTGTTTAGCTCCCACATTGTAGAAGCAGCAGAGCTGGTGACAGGTTTTCACTAGACTTGAATTCCATCTATATAATCCCTCCCACAATGCATGTCCCAGCAAACACTATTGATACACCTTGAGAAGCACTCACTTTCTTATTCTCTGTGTGTAATTTAGTCACTTTCCCTTAATCAGAGAAGTTTCTCACTTATCTTGCGGGACATTACTTAGAAACACTTTCCTAATTCTCTCTGCAGGCTTAAGTCACATGAGTCATCAATGTGTTTGCTCTCAATGGATTGTCATGATAAAAATACAACACTTTTCATTTAATATAAGCAACTGGCCATCTGATGCATGCTTATAGATCCTGTAGCCCAGAGGACTTCACGCCCATGTGGCACAGAGAGCTGAGAGTGTGCATTATTGTAAATCCAACAAATTGCAAAACAAGCTCATTTCACTGATCCATGTCTGGTCGAAGGTATGCTAGTTGAGAAATCAGCAGCTACAAAACCAATCAGAAGGGCACAGCTGAAGAGTATTTCTGTAGTCTGAGCCTCATTAATTACTGTCCAAAAACACAACTTTATTCACTAATTTGGGAGAAACTGGATCATATTTTATGGAAAAAAATATTTTCCCTCTGATGTCCTCCGGCTGCTCTGCCTGAATGTTCATTAACAACTCTTCGTGATTAAAGGAGTCTGGCTTTACTTGTTGCTGAACTAACCGCTAACTGTTGCCAACAGTATAAGGCTCAGGAGCCGGTGAACACGGCCGGATGGAGACCGAACAAGAAGAACTGAGGCCAGTTCAAAAACAAGGAATTCAATACCAAGGTGGTTTACGGAGTTTCATGATAAGCAGATAATGTGAATTGTTGTGGCTGCTGTTAGCGAGTTACCGCTAGCTTGGTTAGCAGTCCCATTAGCTAACTCAGCCCCAGAGAGTCAGGAGCCAAACCCAGCAAGAAAAACACATTGGTACTGTATTACCTGTTGTCAACCTGGCCTACATCGGGCATTGGTCTTTAGTTTATTTAGTCATTCGGGCATATTTGGAAAGATCTCTTAACATTAAATCAGCAGTGTTCACTGGGAGCTCCAACTCGGGCAGAGTCAGCTAGCTAGAATAGCTGACGCTAGCTGCGTGACGGGGCAGAACGCACATTCACCACTAACGTTATATGCTACTTTAAAAGTCCCTCCCTACTTGACCCTTTGTACAGGAAACATGTAGAGATGCAGAACATCTGATGCAGAGCACTCTGCCTTCCATTTCCTGTGGACTTTAAGTTAATCAGCTTAAAATATTTATACATAAAGTTTAACTGGGCTGAAACTGATAGGATGCAAAAACACACAGTCCACTCATGGCTGTAGAGTGGTGCCACAGAGTGATGTTTCTTTTATCTCACAAACAATATACAGATGCCATCTTAAAGTATAATAATCAGACAACAGTCAAATTTTAATTTTAGCTTCTAATCAAGTTATTTTTGTAATTTTGGTTTATAAGATACAGTTGATAGTCATTTAATTTTGTGAAAGTGAGGGGCCTACTGGATGGCAAGGGCGCCCACACACTTGGGGTGGAAGTAGGAGGAACTCTCATGCTACTCATGTTCATCCCTGGTGGGTGAAAAGAACAGCTGGAAACACATGGAGGATAACAATAGAGTTAATAGTGCATAGGTAATTGGGCATACATGGGAGTAAACAACGAAATAAAAAATAATTACATTATTTCTTAGGATCAGGAAGAGTACTATGCAGGGGCCAGTCTGTTTTAATTAAAATGAAGATTAAAATGACTATAACTGAAGCAATAAGGTTGTTGTAGAAATTTTAAAAAATGTGTCTGCCCATCACAAAATATAAGCAGGAACGATTCTTTATTGCTCCTGAGGGAAGACCCTGAACAATTGTGAATCATGACGTTTACTAGAGTAACGGTCTAGTTACGGGAATGGTGAAAGATTATTAATGAGGCTAAAACTCAGAGGGATGTGTGTAACGTGGGCTGCGATGCTCTAAGGGGAACTTGGAACGTGGATCATTCTGTGAAATACAGATAAGCAAAGCCCTTGTGCTCTGGGTGAGATAACTCAATGTTTGTCTGCATACTGCCAGTTTGTGTATCAGGGCAGCCAAAGAGGAGGGCGTCCACTTAATTAAATCAATTAGAGCATGAAGCGCCTGCTGAAGCCTGAAAACAACATGATGGAACGAACTCAAACAATAGCTTAACTCATTTCAAGTCACAGAAACTCTAATGATGTATCAGGCTTCTCTTCATTTCACAACTTTTATTTGACAATGCACGTCATCTAAACAAGATAATTTACTTGTTAATAAACCAAAGACTTGCTAAGTAGACATGTGAAGGGTACTGGTTATGTCTTCATCGTTCTGACTAATATTTTTGAGGCATGCAACAAACAATTATTTTCATTTTTGATTCATTTGCCAATTTTTTTACACCAGTACTGATCCTTATCAAACAGGTCAGGTTCATGGACATTAAAAACATTTTTTTTCCATTTCTTTCATTTACAGTGGTAACACATTTTGCACAGGAATCCATTTTATTGCATTAAAAAAAAGCTTAATAAAAAGGAGAGCAGCTCAGAAAATAAGGCCTGGTGTTACATTTTGGAAAAGAGCAATGGTATCAGAACTCGGTATTTGCTGATACTCCTTTTGGAATCTGAATCAGGGGGGGGAAAAAGTTGGTTTGGCGCATCCCTCATAACTGGTTTGGGCTTTAAATATCAGGTTTCTGGTTTTCAATAGTCAAAAAACTGTTGATTACAATTAATTTATGATGATTTATCATTTTGTTCAATTAATCACTTAATCTTTCAACTGTAATACTTTTACTTTTGTACGTGTGTGCACGCGCATGCATTTTTTTTTTAACCTATTGGGGATCTTTTCTGATATAAACACCGACCTTCTCAGGACCAGAAGACTGGCCCTAATGCTGCAAAACGTCACTTCTAAAGTTCTGCTTAGGGTCATGGTTAGGTGTGAATTGAGGTTGAGGTTTGGGTTAGGCAGTCCACAATGAATGGAAGTCAATGCAATGTCCTAACAAGGATTGCTGCTTAAACCTGTGTGTGTGAGTGTGTAGAGGCACCTAAGGTCCTGAACTTTCGTCCAAGGTTTACACTCTCCTGCCAAGTAGAGTTAAGTTTCACTCCTCGCTCTGTCTCTCTTCATGTACCAATTTTCTGCGATGTAATATGAACCCCATACACTGAAGAAGTGTGGGGGAGCTGCTGACCCTTGCTTACAATTTAATGAGCATTTCTTGGCCTATTTGTGAATTTATGGTCACATTTTCTTTGTTGAGAGTGGAGAAGTCAAATTTACAAAGTGATCTTCCTGCTCCTCATATCTCATATCATTCAATCCAAATAGAAACACTACCAGCATTAGAGACTGAACTTCAAAGTACTTAGCAGGAATCTATCTGTTTTTAAAATATTATGCCCATTACTCCAACATTCTTATGTTTCCTTCATCGTCATGCTTGAAATTCTTAATCTTCCTAACCTTTACGATCACTTCCAATGCCATGTTAGGCCTTGACAACATTATGCACCATCCACAGGCTCCAAAGTCCACGGGTGTGGCTTTGTGGACCAAGTAAATATAAGGATGAGATACTGTACCACCGAAGTATAATCAGCTTTACTCACTCCCAGTTCCCTCCCTGACTCCCGCTCCTTCCCTTTCATTCATGGTCTCCCCCTGTGTCCCAGAACAGGATTAGGCCCAGAGCCCAGTGGTAACACAAAGACACTGGAGCCAACAGACTGTTAGTTCAGTTGTTGGGCATGAATTAGGAACTCAAGTAAGGTGGCGGAGGAGGGAGGTGATGATAGAGATGAAGGACAAGGAAGAGAAAGTAGACAAACTAAACGAATATGGGGAACACTCAGGAGAAACAACTGAAACCCTAAACCGCCGATAAGAATAGGCTTGAGTACCAAAACCTGGTATTAAAGGGGCCCCGGGGATAAGTTATTAAAGGCAGTAGTATAAATAAGCTCCAGTGTTATCGGTTCTGCTGTTGGTATATTCATTTATGATGCATTTTCATTTCACTTCAGTGTTTCCCCTACCACTGCCTTTTAAAATTACTGGGATTTTTCACTTCCTTGTCTTTCCATTCATCCTCTCTTATAGGTTTCTGCCGTCGTTAGCTGTGCAGAAGTCACAGGTGATGTAAATTCTAATATTTTTTTTCTTTTTGCTGTGGTATCGAAAGAGGTATTGAGTATCGTTTTTTACACTAGTATCAAAGTTTTTGTATTTTGACAACATTCTGCAAGTATAGGGCTTAAATCCAACTGATGGCTCGGGGCGAGTATGGCTCTATGTCTCCTGAACGTCCTTCTGTGCCTGCACTTATTAATTCCTTCTCCTCTCCTAGAGAGATTAGGATTTCCTATAGGGAGGCAAACATTACACTTTCCCTGCATGGATTCTCCTGCTGCTCTATAGCTAAAAAGTTGTGCTATTTTGTTTGGAATGTCCAGACAGAAATGACTAACATGAATAACATGATAAATGATATAAGGATGGACTATGACCGTAAAACCTTGACTAAAACACCATACCAAGTGTTTTAAAGGGACATAAATCTACTTAGAGTTGTATTTCCTAGAAAACCTTGATTTAGTATGGGTTATAAAATGTAAGAAGATGCAAACTACTTTAAAACCATGTTCTCACATTCAAATAAAAGTGCAGATATTTCTATAGATCTTGAAATGACTATAGTATTAGTAGTATAGTATGAATTAAATTTAGAATTATTATCACATATCCTACCTACAAACAATAAAAAGACCATTCGCACTTTAGTAAAAAGAAATATACATTACGCAAGACAATATGAAAGAAAAAAGGATGTTAATAACGTATTCTTTTTCCACCACCTCCTACTCAAAACAACAGATGAACAAAACATTGTGCAGGCACTGTATGATTTTAATCATTGGCAGTGTGCAAAGACCATAATTAGACACAGCTCATAAGTGTGCAATCAAATATAGAGAAGAGGATTTGGCTTATTATCTCATCTGCGGAGGTGTAGCTCAAACGTATTTGACTTAAACTTGCAGTGCGGAACTTCTGTCTCCCTCTTCTGGCAGTGAGAGTAATTACATATACACTGTCGACATTCTTATGAAGCCATAGGCTCCGACATACTTCTAGTTGCTGTAGCCTGTAACCCATGGCTGTAGCCTACTCTGTCGCTACGATTGCTCCCTTCTTCGGCTCTTGAAAACCAATCTTTGCTAAAAACACATCGCTACTGATGAGCCAGCGTGGATGTCGTCACAGACACAAGGTCGTGAAGGTAATGGATGTTCGTTTATATGAAAAAAGTTCTGCACTCCAGCTTTAAGAAGCCAACCAATGAAAGAGACAAAATTTAATTTGTTAGGCAAGTAATGTCAGTCAAAAACAAAACCGATGAATGAATGTTGAATAAATATCACATTCACTTTTTATGCTATCATCTATCAGCAAGTAACAACAAGTTCGAGCCTGCAATACCATCTTGTTTATCTGCCTATACATACAAATCAATTAAAGATTTGTGTCCCAGTTGAGAAAAAGCCTCCTTTAAAGCCTGTATTTCAACACCAAATACATCATCACAAGTGAATGTGGCTGCCCTGCATAACTCAGTGTGTGTATTATGTGACGTCTGAGAAATCTTGTGCTCTCTTGATCAGCTTTGTAAGACACCCCCGTCCATCTCTTCCAGTCCTAAGATTTCAAAAATCCATTACATGCAGGTCATTTGTCAAACGGTGAAGTCAGATTGAGCTTGTCAACGTGGGAGAATTGGGAAATCATTATACGTTGTCAGTCACTGGTAGGCTAAATAAGTCAAACAAATTGGACCAATGATAATTCTCCTGCAAGGTGTTACTAATTAAAGTCAAGCATTAACATATCTGTTTGTTCTTTTTATCAGCCTGGATATGCTGTTAATCATTACGTAGGCTGTTACAATGACTCACGTGCACCTAATGTGGAGATTAAATATTATCAATATATTTATCATTAACCTGGAGTGTTGTTTGCCAATTTTCAATAATGTCTCAAAATAAATTTCTGATATTATAAAAAAACTGCCCACATTTATGGTTTTTCACGCAAACTTCCTGAAGGTTACCAGTTTTAATCTTTGTGATGCTGAGGGAGGAAATCACATTGATTCTATGGTGGAAACTAAACCATCTCATTTAGAAAAGGGGGCAGGTTCAGCCCGCAAGCCTTCAATTCATTCCCTGAAGGTAACGCCTTTGTAAGCTGTGTACTAATTAGGCTACATATTAACTTGAAGTGCTGCAACTAAAGATTAATTTTATATTAGCTCATTAGTCAATTAATTTTTCAATAATCGTCTGTAAAAATGTCAGAAAACAGCGAAAAATGTTTATCAAATTCCTCAGGCCGAAGGCAATGTTTTAAAATGTCTTTACTGGTCCAAGACAGAAAAACAACAAATGCTCACACAGGAAATGCTGGGACCCGAGAGTATTTGTCTTTTATCTGGAAAAACAATTGTTTTGCTTTCCTCAACTGTTTAGACGTGCCTTATTTGTACATGTAGATCACAATTTAACAATGATCCCTCAAGCATTAACTTTTAATTCTCTAACAGAAGGGATTTCCAACAAACTGTACTTCCAGCAGTATAGTAGATGGAACCTAACTGACATAGAGAAGTGTTTCTGTACTATTCAAAAACTGAATTAATGAATAATAATTTCTTGGCTAATTTTATTTCAAGAGCAAGTAAATGATTAATGCTTTCACATGTATTTGACTTCCAGGAGCCTCACAAGCAGTAGCTAGTAAATGGAGGACAGCTCGACTTACATGAGACTTGAAGGGCCATCTGCTCAGTCTTGGCCTCTTGACAAACACCTTACATAAGGCAAAAACTTATTGTGAAGCAAAAAAAAAAATAAAATACAGTACAAGATGGGAGGGCGGCACCTAATCATTATTTTCATTACTGAATACATTCTCGAATTCTCGTATATCAAAAAATAACCATCACAAGTTTCCAAAGCCCAAGTTGACAAATTCATATTTCTTATTTTGTCTGACCAAGACTCAACAGCCCACATAGGCTATATCAAGCAAACATGCAAATATTTTAACCAGATAATTGTTTTTGCAATTATCTGGTCCCAGGTTTTTGCTTTAAAAAAAAGACAAATGATCAATTGACTGTCACTATTGTTGCTGATTAATTTCCTGCTGACTAATCACACACACAAGTAATTGGTAACTTTAGCTTTCAAAAACAAAATGTAGTGGAGCAAAAAGTACAGTATTTTCCTCTGAAATGTAGTAGAGTTTAGGTATAAAGTAGCACAGAGTAAATATATAAGGGGCTGTCTAGAAAAAACATCTGGCTCTGTATTCCTTATCATCCAGTCAGTAGTAACGCTCGTTTTAGTCTGGTTTCAAAAAGCATAAAATATTAAAATTTTGTTCTTTGCCTTGAAAATTCTTAACTTATGATCAAATACAGCAAGTTTTTTGTTACACAGGCCTTGCTGTCTATTATTGCACCTGACTTCCACATACCTGTCATTGCTGTGTGAAACTTGTCCTCCACTCTGTAGTGCCCTAAACAGAGGGTGTGTCAGCAAAATAGGTGTGCCATGAAAGTGCACCTGCTGCTTACACCTTAAAGTATCCTGAATCAATACATGCCACCACAGTGCATGACAAATAAAATCAATATTCTCATCTCTTCAAGAAAAAGAAATATGAATTAAATTCATGTGCAACTACTCCACACAAGCAAAAAAAACAAACAATACATCCAATCATTTATTGGGATTGATGGGAAGGATATGTGGTGTAGTTACCATGAAAAGCCACTAGACACATTGACAAGCTCAGCATGTGGCACCATAGCCAGTCAATGGTGTTCTGGCAAATGTGCTTCATTGTGTCAGCAACTGCATTTTTAACAGACGCTGACATTCGCCATGCACTCTAGTAATGAACAAATAACTAAATGAGTTTTGGAAACAAGCAAATAAAGAAGATAAGTGTAGAAAATAAGACAAATAAAACAGATAAAGACCTGCTTGTGGGTTGCCTTTGCTGAAAGGCCTTTAAGTGGCCCCGTGTAAATAATGATAAATGGGTAATTGGGTAAATTTAAACTACCTGTTCTAGTTGTGAAACAGAAAGCCGTATAAAGTGTGCTATCTAATGGTAACAAGAACAAATGCCAGGTACGCCGAGGCTCTAGAACAACGTCTAGTTAAACCACAACCGAGTGGACAAAAGACCCAGCGTCAAATCCTACAAAGTGAGACGAGAAAGCCATATTGTTTGTCCCAACTTTTACGGCAAAAAAAAAAAATTCGTGAGAAAAGTAAAACAAAAAGAAAGGTTTAAACCGCGCTGGAGTGGGCACAGCAGCCCGTCCAACAGCACCAACTTACACAGTTCATTTGCGGTTGCAGGCTTACCTTAGTGTTCACTCCAGTGAGAATGGGCAAACAGCGACACACTCAACTAGCCAAAACGAGGACCTCCGTACCAAACAGTAAGTAACTAAGCCCGCGTAAAAGCGACAAAAATGGCGTTCAAATCCACATATCCTTGGCTTTCACTGTTTTTCTTTGTTTTAAAACATGGACTAACCATGTACTGCCCGGCCTATTCTTGCTTGTTTTTCTGTCGCAGGCTGACTGCCTCCACATCGATCACTCAGGCTAGTCCGGATGAACAATCGACTTCCGTTATTGAGTTTCAAAAGAAAACAGCATTGGGGTAGCAGACGGTAGCTATCACTATTTTACACATAAGATTTAAATGGTGTGACTGACTACTTGAGTTTCCACACTTTGAGAACAGTTGGACGTTGTAGTAATAAGAACTCTGAGGTTTTCAATGCATATGGTTTTATGTGACATATTTACAGTGGACAGTAAAAGTACCAAATATTTGCATTAAGGACTTGTGTAGAGACTTAAACGTAAGCTATCAACAAAATGTACTTACAGTATAGTAAAATATGCATTATGCAGGCAGAATAATATTAGCAATAATATTAAATTCTAGTTATCCAACAATGCTAATATAAGGAAAACAAAATTAAAGCAAATCTGCACCACAATCAAATAGTCCAGCGAATAAATGTACACTGCATAAAAACTGAATAAAATACCAAAACTACAATCAAATAAGATAAAACAGTAAAATAAATCTGCAAAACACGTAAAATCAGACTTTATATTTTTTGGTGGACTATATTATACAGATGCATTCAAGTATAAACAGGATTTCAGTGTTGTAGCTGTCAAGGTGGAGTTTATTTGTTAGTAGGCCTATATAAAAGTACACTTTTATATTCAATTTCGGTTCTTAAGCTAACAGAAACATAAAAATAAGAATACATAATCAGTCTTATAATTACATATATAATAACAAAAAGATTATTTATGTTTTCCATAAAGAATGTGAGTAGTTAGTAGTAGCATGTGTAAAGACCATTAAATCGTATTCTTTATTATTTTTTATTAAGTGTATTATTATTATTATTATTATTATTATTAGTAGTAGTAGTAGTAGTAGTAGTAGTAGTAGTAGTAGTAGTAGTAGTGCTCCATAGACGTTCACTCACTGTGGCGTTCAGTTAAACAAAGAAACAAGAAACTTTAATTTTGGAGGAGCGTTACTTGTTTTCCGGTTTGATCCTGCTGTCTTCTGTTAGCTTGTTCGCCGGTCCCGTTGGTGACGTCACCAAAACCGGGACTAGTACAGGACAACGCAAGGGGGACAAACTCTGGGGGATATCGCCCCTCACAGATAACAATGGGAATTCTGGTGTAGGCTATACAATACATTTGTTTCTATGTTCATCTTGTTCTCATTTATACTTTTTAGAGTGTTGAGAACTCATAGAGGCCACCCTGCCTCAACAAATTTTAACCATTCATGAACTTAACAGTGATTAACACAGTGACACATACAGTTAATTTATCTACAGACAATTTATTTTCTAAAATGTCTTTTCCATTTACATCAAATGGCAATAATGTTGAGATTCTACAGACCACAGAATGCCACTTAAAAATACTAAATGGACCTCTGTGTGGCTTGTTTCTTTACTGCTCTCTCCGGGGTCAAGAATGAGCTATATGTTATTTCCAAAATGTTGAAAAATCTGACTTTACTTTATAACCAAGTAGCAATATTAGCCTACACAAAGAGTATAGTTTCAACTACTCCAGCTGACATATAATCATAAGACTATATTCAAATAAGATCCAAAATTACGTACAAAATAAGTACAAAAATAAGTGCATAGAATAAACAAGGGAAGTCAAATTAGAATGCTATATGAGCTCATATAATAACGTACAAGAAGGAGCATGGAGAATAAAAATAGAGGTTTTATATACATTATGAAAGAGTATTGTTAAAGCAAATACAGTAAATAATTAACAAAGAAAACATTGAGATTTTCGGATAAAGAGTCTGAAATATAGGTTTAAATAACACTCTTGAACAATAAAGATATGTTAAACAAGTATTTTATTAAACAGTGCCGAGGGTTTATGATCACAACGACATCATATTTAGCAGGATCAGTCCTGGGTCCCTTCCTTGTTCAAGCTGAAACACATTAGAATATCATGGAATGAGTGATGAGCTCTGTGCCCTGAAAAGATGAGTGTTGTATGAGTAAACGTTGAGCTCGTAGCTAGTGACAGTGAGTCACTGCAGGTTACACATGCAAAGGCTGCATTTTACAACCTGGGAAATGAATCGGTCCTATTTTGGTATTAAAAAAATGTTGGGGAAAAAATGAATGAAATGAATCATGATTGACCAATCATGTGCCAATGTTTTCTTTTTGTTTCTGATTATTTAATCCTCATGCAGGTTTTTTTTTTTGGCATTGCGCAAAATGAAATAACATCATACATTGTTCAAGTCAGTCATAAACTGAATGCTGAATGTAAGAAACAGCCTGAATTTAGACAATAGAGCTAATTTTGATTGTATCTCTACAAGAGTATTATTTACTTTTATTAATGTTTTAAAGTCTATTTTTGTCATCTATCAAATAAGTAACAATTAATTATAGATGACATCAAAGTTGAATTCAAGAATTCACAAAAAACTGTGGAAAAAGGTTCCCAAAAAAATGAACTTGGGTTGTTATTGACTCATTTTCCACTGTTTTTCATGATATAAAAAATATGAAATTAAGATTAAGAATACATCTTAAATTAAAGAGCATCATATTCTTATCACATGACAAAGAGTTACAGTATATGCCTCTTCACCTATGAACACCTGTAGGATGAGTCTAAACAAATCATAACATACATCTCTTATAGCCAACCTTCAATATTCATCCATTGAACAGTTCAGTTAGGACAGGTAGACTAATGCCAATTCATGTACTTGTTCCTTGTTCCACAGCGCCTCCATGTGTCTAATCTTTATTCCTACACTGGTAGTGAAATGTACACCTGAAAAGGGTTTTTTTTAATATTCATATGATGTTTTGGGTTGTGAAAATGAAAATAAAAGATTTAGAGAAAAACCATACTTTTATTTCTGAAGTAAAATAACAAAAGGTTCTTTGCACAGACATTTTACTCTTCAAATATCCTATCACGAGGGGGCAGAGCATCCCTGGCAGAAAAGCTAAACACCATCTCCACCATCATTTGTACACAGTTACACATACCAACCTTTACTGGGTCATAACTAAACTAACTAAAGGATCAGGATGTTAAAGTAACAAACCCATTCCTCAACGTTTCGCCTGCAACTCCCCACTCTCATTCAACTTTAATACCATGACAAATAAGATAAGGAAGCGATTAAACGAATAAATAAAAGCATATGCTTAACAGATTTGTTAGTGTTTTAGCCTACAATACCAGACTAAAGGTCAGTATTATTAGACTTTATGCTTGAACTTCATTTAACATAACATTGTTAGGCATCTGGTGGCCTGTGACTGAGAGGTAACATTACATTACTTACACACTGTAAAATAACACTACTGCTATACATACAAAGCTGCTGTTAAAGTGCTAAATTATTGGAAGGGTTAGCATTTCATACCCCTACTCTCTTAAGCCCAAGGAGAGCTTGACTTATTAATTGAGATTGATTCATACATGTCAACACTTAATCTGCCACTGCTATAATCAGGATGTCTTCCATTTTAGATCCACGCCCCTCATGTGCACCAGCCACACAAAATCATCCCACTGAGTGACTGCTGAGAGCCCTGCAGCTGAGCAAAGCTATAGTTACAACGCTGATGAAACTAGATGTTTATTTTGGCAGAAGGGCACCCGTCTTTAAGTCCACCTGATAGGCAGTGTTGATGTATGTGATGAGCCGGTGGCTCCTGTGCTATGTTTGCTATTCTGTGGCCTCCAGATCCAGTGAAATGTGAATCACATGAAATGTACTGTGTATGCTGAAATATATCTATATGTGTTTTTGTTTTTTTTTTGGTTGGGGTTGTGTCATGAATGCCATCTCTAAATCATCCTAAAGTGTGAAAAAATTAATTTCATTGGACACAAGACTGCAATTTGCAAATAAAAATTTACCATCAGGACACGTCTACCATAATAAGATTTACTTGTCATTGTACAACTCAAGATTGTACGACAAAACATTAGTTGTAGTTGCCTATGCTACACACAAAAAAGGCAAAACCTAACTAACAAATAAATAACCGTATCAGAAAAATAAAACTGTTTCACAGGCTGAGGAAAGCAGCTGCTCCATAGTTTGGCGGTACAGCAGCGGATACTTCTGTATCATTTGCCAGATGGCAGCAGGGTGAACAGGCTGTGGCTGGAGTGGGTGTTGTCTTTTAGTATCCTTTCCCCTTTCCACCCCACTGATATCGCTGATGCTCAGTATATCTGTACCAATGATGTTCTGGGCAGTTTTAATCACCCGCTGCAGAGCCTTCCTATCTTGGGACGTGCACGAACAATGTCAGTTTGTTTCCAGTCAGGATCTTTTCTGTTACTCCTCTGTTAACAATAACTCGGCACTGGGATTTTGCCTTCTTAAGTTTCCTTTGGACATACAGTCGTTTCTGAGCTTTCTTTGCCAGAAATTCCCAGGAACCTTAAACTGTTCACCTGCTCCACCTCAGCTCTATTGACGTAGATGGGTGTGTTTCATTGCCTCATTTTGTCTAAAGTCAACAATCAGCTCCTTGGTTTTGTTTTTGACGTTGAGCAGCAGATTGGTCTTCGTGCTCCACCCTGGAAGATTGTTGATTTCCTCCCGACATGAACTCTCATTGTTGTTTGTCGTGAGGGTACTTCACAATAGAGTTCTCTCCATGTCTGGGATTGAAGTCATGGGTGCACAGTGAACAGTAGGGGGCTGAGCACACAGCCCTGGGGGACTCCGTTGTTCAACACTAGAGTGGAGGAAGTGTGACTGCCAATCCGAACTGTCTGGGACTGTTTGTGAGGAAGTCCAATATCCAATTACAGAGTGTTTTCTCCAAAAAAGTTTATTCCAGGGTGCAGGGAAGGAGGTCCCAAAACGTTTGTTGAACCTCATGAGCAATGCAGATTCCGTCCTGGCTATGGACAAACATGTTTTCAGTGGGGTTGTACTCCTGCAAGGCTACATTTATGTCCTCACACAATATACCAGGCTTGTTACGATGGGTCCTAAATGTTATAGGTTAATTGATTAATCGTACCTGGCTTTTTCCTGTTATGTTATGTCAAAATGTTTGTCCCTAAAAAAAAGGTCTGAACCCAGACCCTGAAACTGATGCAGCTAAATGTGTGTTTGACAAATGATGCAATTAGCTTAGAGAAAGAAAATGTACAAATGGCACAGGAATGCATAGTCAGTAACTATGAATCTTTTAACTGAACGGAACAAAATGATTCAAATCAGTAAACTCATGTAAAAACAACCTCTAGTGTTCCAGTGCTAAACCCGATTCCTTTTTTGACACAGCAAAAATGAAACATCTCTTTAATGACCTCTCTTTAATGACCTGCTGTCAAAATGGCCAAATTACTAAAAGCCGAACAGCATTACTAAGTGAGGGCCATTGGGCCCCAGCTGCCACCTCACCACCATCAGCGTCGATCTTCCACCAGCCCCCTGATCTTTTGGATCTGTATTCTGGGACATGGGGCTTGGTACTAGCTGCCAGTGCCACATGACAGCTGCTGTTACTTAGACAGAATTAGTGAGATAAACACAGCCAGAGACAGAGGGGCCCAGTTGTTGTCCAGATAAATGAGGTCAGATGACACTGCAGTACCCTCTTAAAGAATGGAAACAGGAAAGAAACAACCAAGTTATTAAGACTGGCACCTCTCACATAAAGGCAGAGCTGGGTGTTATCATCAGAGGGGGAGGAGATGGTAATTTAGTTTTAGTAAAGGAACAAATGCCCCGAATGTCCACATACGTCCATGCAGTTTTCAATTACAATTGGCTATTAAAAAATTTTACTGTAAAAATAAAATGACACCGATCATCAAATTGACTTACCTCAATGGTAAGTGCAAAAGAGGGCTTTAGTAACATGATAATGCAAACAGATGCGAGTTGGGAAATTATTCTTCCACATGAACATATTAATGGTGTTATAAGGATCTGTTTTAAGGCTCTCCATATTAACTGCAGAACCCCTAAATATAGTGATTCTGTATGTGTTGGCGTCAGGTTGATTGTCTGTGTAAAAGGCAACAGGAACTCAGTGAAAAGACTTCAGCATCTCAATTAAGTGTCTGGTGACTGCTGGGGTTGATACATCCCACCAGTATATACAGGGATTTAGCAGTCATGGGAATACAACCCAAGGCTAATTGACTGAAGATTTGCTCTGTCTTATACTTTTTATAGATCCACAACACTGTCATGGCACAGAATAAAGAGAGAGTGAAAATTAGTACAGGAGGCTTTTAATCATCGTCATAACTTCAACGTCAGGGGACAAAGCGACCATACTGACCAGAGACGTGCATGGAGACAGTTGGTCAGAAGTAATACTTTTCGTTTTATGAATTTGAACTTTGAGAACCATTGAAAATGTTAGCATCATAGCTAGGCAAATGTTAGCGAGTTCCAGACACCTGGCACCTGGTTGAGCTCCACACTTGTCTACAATCAGCTGACAGTATAAGAAACCCGGCTCTACCTTCACTCATTGCCAGGATGTTCCGCCTGTTCAGTGGCCACTCTCTCGGCTGGTCAGTATTGTTATACTTGACTTTATTCCTTGTATTGAATTCCTTGTGTTTTTTTTTCAAACCTTTTGTCTCCTGTGCCTGGGATAACCTACACCAGTTCCAACATCGTTCCGTCTGCCCAGACCACTTCCGTCCTTAGCTTCAGCCAGCCACAGCCATTCACCTCTTTCGTCCTCCTGCCTGTTCCTCCGCCATCCTCAAGTCCACCAACCACTTGCATAGTTATTATAAACTCATCTTTTATCCCTTTCAATTGTGTCTGTGTCCACTTTTGGGTCAGAAAAAAAACCTCTAAACATAACAGTTGGAGTTTCAAACCATCCTGTTGCAGACTGCTGCACACACAGCTTTAAATATATCATGAAAAGTAATCCCACGCACCTCTGTCTGGCTTCACAATGAATGATGGCACTCAGGCATACAGGGCATACAGGACATCTATATGGAATAAGTATATAAATAGCTCTTAGTCATTGACAGTGTAAAGATATTTCTTTGACTTACAGCCCAACATTTTTGGCCACATTTTACTTTTGGTTTTGCAGTGATACAGTGAGGCCCCAGCATGCAGTTTGATGCATGAGGGGAAATTAACTCTATACTAATTCTGCATACAGTTCTTTTCTCTCATCTAAGCTTATGTGTGGGAGTATTTTTGGACTGGGAGCAATGACTACCTGAAATCTCTCCTGGCCAAAAAATAGTCTGGCACATAAGCTCTTTAAACACTACTTTTTCTGTTTTTACAGATTAAACAAAAGCTACAACATATTAATTAATGAGCTTTACATGTGCTAGCTAAGTAACAAGCTACGAGCTACTTACAAGCTAAGCTAACTGGCTGCTAGCTGTTGCCTTACATTGAATGGGCATACACTGCGTGCACAATTATTAGGCATGTTGTATTTTTGAGGATTAGTTTTATTGTACACAAATACAGTGCTCTCGGTCAATCCAAAATGTTAATAAACCTCAAATCTGAATATTTAAGAAAGTAAAAGTGAGTT
>JBBPCS010038917.1:0-20831 GCA_037974645.1 Hollardia meadi
TATTGGAGAGAAGGCAGACATCTCTACAGCTGATATCTCCAAACCTGAGACACTCACACCAAAACTATCTAGATGATAAATAGAACTACAGGGAAGAGGAGAAATATGTGGTTTTGATCTTGGGGTGAACCGGCCCTTTAAATTTTAACCTCAACTAGC
Source organism: Hollardia meadi (assembly GCA_037974645.1). Taxonomy (NCBI): domain Eukaryota; kingdom Metazoa; phylum Chordata; class Actinopteri; order Tetraodontiformes; family Triacanthodidae; genus Hollardia; species Hollardia meadi. Next base: position 160 of record JBBPCS010038917.1, read on the forward strand.
TTATGTTGTTTATTATTATAAAAAAACATGTAATTTTTTTATAATAATAAAACTAAGCTTTATAAACAAAATGCTCACAGTTCTTTATAAAAATGAAAAAGACCAGACAAAATTAATAAAAACTTAAATTACTATTTTCACTTAACTTGATGTCATAATAACTTTTCTTTTTTTTTTTGGCAGAAATTGACTTCAATAAATTTGTTCCCATAATTTATACTGAAGTGCTTCATAAAGTTTAACTATGAAATGAATCCATTTGGAGTCCCATAAGGACCACTAAGGCCTACAGCGAGGGAGGAGAAAACCCGCACATGCACGCACGCGCATACGGCTGCAGGCAGCGTCCTTCCTCCCGGCAGCGCTGCACGCGCGGAGCTGCGCCTGAACGCCGCTCCTGCAGCTGCAACGGTGCTTCAGCGGCTGATCGATTCTTGTATCAGAAAATAATCCATAGCCGCATGGTGACGTCACGCCGCTGATCGGGGAAGAGTGGCTGGGCGGGTAGGAGGGTGTGAGGCTGGGGGGAGACGGGCGCATTTTAAACCCCACACCACGGATAAGAGAAAAAATCTTGCACGAGGAGCGTGTGGACGCGCACGGGACTGCTCTGTCATTTGTTTTGTTTATTTGTGCGTCGGCGCGTGGGGGGATGTAGGAGCCGTCACGGCCGCCTGCAGGGAGAGGATGGATGCGTAACAGGACGGATCGAGCCAGCTGTGGCCTGCTTCTCACAGCAACATCTGGCCGGTGAGTCTCACTGACAGCCGCAGCCGCTTCGCAGGCGGGTGGGAGAGGGAGGCTCGGTCTGAGTGCCGCCGCGCTCCCCGGTCTCCGGTCCGGTGAGTCGGTGTGACCTCGTCCTTGGCTGCCAGATGGTTGTGGAGTGATTGATGTGCACGTTTGACTGACAGGGCTGCGTGCAGCATATGATGAAGGCTAAGCACGGACACAAGCTCTGATATTGAGGGGGAAAAAAATCATGAACGTGACATACTGTTAAATGCCTTCTGTGCCGCGTGCGTGCACACTTGCAAATGCAATGCATATAGGCTTTAAGGTAAAAACTTGCACCTGTATTTATGGGGAAATATGCAATAAAAAGCATCAGTGATATCCTCATAATACCACAGGAGCTTAAAATGTATATAAGGGAAGGCACTTATGATTGAGCCTCTTTGTGAATCCCTACTATAGGTGCATACTGTAAGTCCCCATTGGGGTATTGTAGGAGTATTATATTGATATTGATGGGTCACCAGAGATTCACTATAAGTCTCTGCAAGGATATGACAGAGGTTTAATAACAAAATGGCACAGAGGTTAAGGTCACAGTGAATCCCTACAGGATTATTATAGGAGGTAAAACACAGTATGGTCACTGTAAACTCTGACATACTGAGAAGCTCCGGGGAAATGATATTCTGTTCACTGTGTCTCCTCCTTGTCCACATCCTGACCAGCTTGTAGTCCTTCTGCAGGGTCAGAGAGGGCGCCTCAGCAGCCAGCCGGCTCTGGACTATCACGGGTAGATGGAGGAGGGGGACGCAGAGGGGGAAGGGCCCATGGCGGTCAGAGAGGGGCCCAGCGGTCATGGCCTCCCGCCTAACGCTAACAGCACCACCACCACCACCAACCTCCTGGCTTCTGTCAAGGAGCAGGTAGGAGGCAGAAGATGCTGCAGTCACACCCTTGTTGTTGTTGTGTGCTTTATTTCCCCTCATTTACTTACCAGTTCATTCACTTTTAATCTCCAGTTCTGTGGCTGCGTTCACACGGACAGCCTATTTTATGTCTGAAGCTCATATCTTATCTTCAGTGCATCTTATCTAATCCTCTTTGTAATACTTGTGCCTTGTTGGTCATTTCTGCGCTCTCTGGTCCTTTTACGTCTCTGTGATCATTTTGAGTCTCTTTGTGGTCATTTTACGAATCTTTGTAGTCGATTTATGTCTCTTTGTAGTCGATTTATGTCTCTTTGTGATCATTATGAGTATCTGGTCGTTTTGCGTATCTTTGTAGTCGATTTATGTCTCTTTGTAGTTGATTTATGTCTCTTTGTGATCATTTTGAGTATCTGGTCGTTTTGCGTATCTTTGTAGTCGATTTATGTCTCTTTGTAGTTGATTTACGTCTCTTTGTGATCAGCTTGAGTCTCTTTGTGGTCGTTTTACGTATCTTTGTAGTTGATTTACGTCTCTTTGTGATCAGCTTGAGTATCTGGTCGTTTTGCGTATCTTTGTAGTCGATTTACGTCTCTTTGTGATCAGCTTGAGTCTCTTTGTGGTCGTTTATGTATCTTTGTAGTCGATTTATGTCTCTTTGTAGTCGATTTATGTCTCTTTGTGATCATTTTGAGTATCTGGTCGTTTTGCGTATCTTTGTAGTCGATTTACGTCTCTTTGTGATCAGCTTGAGTCTCTTTGTGGTCGTTTATGTATCTTTGTAGTCGATTTATGTCTCTTTGTAGTCGATTTATGTCTCTTTGTGATCATTTTGAGTATCTGGTCGTTTTGCGTATCTTTGTAGTCGATTTACGTCTCTTTGTGATCAGCTTGAGTCTCTTTGTGGTAGTTTTGTCTTTGTGTTCGTTTTTGCGTCTCTTTGTGGTAATTTTTCGTCACTAGTCGTTTTGCGTATCTTTGTAGTTGTGTTGCTTCTTTTTGTAGTCATTTTCTCTCTGTGGTCATTTCGTGTCTCTGTGGTCATTTTGCGTCTCTTTGTTGTTATTTTGCGTCTCTTTGTAGTTATTTTGTGTCTCTTTGTAGTTATTTTGCGTCTCTTTGTGGTTATTTTGCACACCACTTTGGCTCCACCACTGCTCACAGGATAAATGAAGCCTGTGATTCACCCAAATTTAAAGAGAAAATCCTGAGGATTATCTCCAGCTGAGACTGACATGCTGAGCCTCCTGAAATTTGTCCCCAAAATTCTATTAAAACTCTCATTAATAATTTCCTTGGAAGAGGAATTCTGTAATTCTGTACCTGTAAAAGGATGTGAGAAAACACAAAATAACCATTGAGGAACGCATATTTTCGGCAGGTTTATTCACACAGGAGTAAATTTGTTAATGACTTCTGTGTTTGATGAAACAATCTGTGTCACTTGCAGTAGAAGTTTTGTTTTAAAGATTATGGACAGATTACAAGATAAAGATAACTTCTGCAACATTATCTCAAATCAGATGAGGTTAGCAGATGATATCCATCCTGTGAGAACTTTATTTACTTGTTTTTCACACATTTCAGGCACAGTTTTGTCTTCTGCTTCTGACCAAACTGATGCATCTCCTCAAATAGCCAACATGTCATCCCCGTCCTCGTTATCGCCGCTCAATGCCAATGTGCCAAGAGTTTTGACAGTTGTCTCTGGTTAAATGATGTAGAATTTAATTAATGTCTGACATGTTTTGAGCGCTCATTGTTGACATCTGTTTCTCTGCCTCTAACTTTTTCCTATTGACACTCATTGAAAACATCAGATCTGTTTCATATTAATGTGTTGAATCGTAACAGAGACGCTTGCAGCTGCAGTGTGAAGGCAGCCTCCGTCTCTCCGTCTGTCTCACTTTCCCCGCTGTTATTTAAATCTTCTTTCTATCCCGTCAGCATGGGAGTCTGCCTGTTCTCCTGCTCTTAATTAAGCCTGGACAGCGGCCATGTTCTCAACTTAGTCCCTGGGTGACAATGAATTAGGCACACTGCTTTTTAAAGGCTTATGATGTCCAAGAAAAGAGATTCTGCAAATTTTCTTAAAGCTCGCAGACAAAAATTCAGATTCCTCTTGAAGTCTGAACTGATGTGAAGTTAAGAAAAAGGCTGTTTGGTTTCCTTTGTCCTTGGTTTTCTTTGAACACAGCAGGAGCCGCTTTGTCATCCCTCGATCATAGTTAATGCCAACACTCTGCTGCTTGGAACTCGCTCATATCACACATGAGAACCATGACTGCTGCATCATTTCCAGCTTTTTTGCTTTCACTTCTCACTATGAAGTAAATATATATTTTACAGTGTAATGGCTCAAGAAAAATGACACCATCTGTGTTTAGATCGGTTCCCTGAAAGCTTCACTTTCACATTGCTATTCATGCTGCCCCCGGGAAAAATGAAGGCTCCATTTACGACACAAAGGAAGCACGTCAGCCATTGTGGAACCAAAACAGGAAGAGGCATTGTTCTCCCCGGTCTTTACAAACCTTAACTAAGTCGTTTAGGTCAACCAAACTAAACAACATATCAGAAAAGACTATTATGATCCGTTTTTGAAACGTTCATGTATGTTGTTTTGGAAGGCACTGACGAACACTGAAAGACATTTAGGAGTGAGGACTCATGTCACAGTGCTGATGCGGGTTGTTTTGGCAGGCGATGACAAATGACCTGGTTTGTCCTTTAATTATGAGGATTTGCTGCAGGTGAACCAGGCGGCCATATTGTCTCCACAGAAAAGGGCTGATTTCTTGATTTCTCTAATCAGAGCGTATGTTGATAACAGGAAAACAAGAAATGGATGATTAACAGCTAACAAAGTAGAAAGAACACCTCACTACATACAGCACGACCGCAGTTCTAAACTTCATACTTCTAAATATTACATCATGTAGCTCGTCTCGGACTGTTGAAGAGGCTGTGAGCAGAAAAATAAAATTGAGTTTCTTTACCTTCCTCTGCGTTGAAATGAAGGCGGCAGCGCTGCTGAAGCGTCAAATCTACCGCCTGCAGTTCCTCCATAGAAATGTCAAATTAGACGTGCTAAATGGAGCACATCAGTTATTGCCTGCCATTGTGTTCAGGGCCTGATGCTTTTCCACTTTGCTCTCATTTAGCCCATTAAAAGCAGGAGAGTGATCGACGTGAGCTGGCGATGGGGTCGCTTTTGGAAACCTACGCAGTGTTAGTGCACAGTTTGTCACTTCTGGAGCAAAACGCTGAGATTGATGAGATGTTGAGACAACAGCTTGCAGCATCGACGCACCAAATGAAAGATGAGACGTCTGTAGATGCTATTTGCTTCGTTCTGTGAAATCAAGAATGACATATGTGCCTGATATCAGATCTAAACAGTTTACAGAGCTGTCATATTATGATTTTTACAGTGCCAAAGTACTCTGTTATAACATTGAGGTCTGCCACTTTGAATAAGCAATAAAATAGAAATCTTTAGTAGAAGTACTGGTCAAGTAAACCTCTGACATTAGAGGAATAGTTTGACATTTAGAAAATATGCTCATTTGATTTTTGCAGAGAGTTAGATGACATTGGTGCACGTCCGTTCAGTATAAAGGCCACAGCCAGTAGCCAGTTAGCTTAGCTTAGCACAAAGATGCCCGCTTCCTTTTCTCCAGTGCAGACTCCAGTCAGTTAACTGGCTGCACAGCTAACTGAGCTAACTAGCTAACGAGAGCTAGTAGCCACAGCAGAGAGTATAGTGAGAAAGTGACGTTCTTGTTTTAATATCACTCATATTTTTCGTCTGCTTGTTGCAGCAATTCATGGAAATATTCTAGATGTCTTCTTCCTTATTTTCTACACATTTCTCTGTAATTCAGTTCAGTCATATTTAATATCTTTGGTTAATATCAAATAAAGCTCTGGGTGGCTGAGCAATGCTTGGCTGCACAGCATGAGCTTGAAACGGTGGCCCCAGCAGTGAGTTTGGCGTGGGCAGCCAGGTCAATAAACAACAATAACACCACAATAATTCTCCCATAGGTCTTTTTTTATCCTGTTAGAGAAAACAAAGCAAGTGTATCTTTCATTATTTCTAAAACAAAGAGGATCTTTGCTGCCAAAATGTTGTCAGAGATTCATGTGAGGACTTTGGCTGCCCGTGGCTGACAGTAGCAGACTGATCAGCTCCCAGGTGTAAAAGCAGGGTCCCACCGTATAAATGTTTCGCCTGGTGCTGCTGGAAAAAAACATGCATGCTCAGCAAAACCCTTCACAGGATCAGGGGGGGGTCGCTCAATAAAACAACAACAACTGGGCCACGTCAGCGCTCTCCATGCTTGGATTGATTTCGACGATGAGGTCCAGAAGCAAATTTACCAACCAGCTGAGCTCGATATGGACGGAGCCGCGTGGTCTCACCTCACACTAGCTGCAGGGTCACAATCTCAATCCGAGGGTTAAACCGGCTCCGTCAATCCAGTTATGTCACCGCCTGGTGCTGCTGCCCTGCCCCTGATCGCATCTGAGGCATAAAACTGCTGTTTGACATCTGTCTGGATTTGAATGCATGTGCTCTGTCATATTTTTGGAAGGAGAGAGCGTGTGATGGGCTCTCGTTGCAGTTTGCCTTGTTGACTCGAGATCGTGTCATGAAAGCAGCCTGCAGCAGAGTCACCGAGGTGGAACAGGAGGCTGATTTTGATCTTCAGTGTGGAAATCAAAGAGAAAAGAAAAATCCACCCTCGGATACAGTTTTAGATCTCATCAGGCTGCAATTTTCTTTGCATTTCCAGGTGTTGTTTACTCCCTTCATGCTCTTTGTGTTTAGTGTCCCAGAATACCTTTTGACAGCCCTCAGAAAACCTGTTGCTTTCCATAAAAGGTGGGCGTTTGTGTATGTAAAGAGACTAAAAGTGTTTTAATCCATCTATGTGTAGGCAGGTAGGGCATGAGAGATGGCAGAACAAAAATGGGATGCACAGCATTCTGGTCTACTGAGGCTCTTGTGGGTGTTGTAGCTGGTATCTCTGCTTTTCCTCTGATGATTTCTATGATAAAGTCAATTAATGTTGTGTCTGAAAAGTTCCAGGCATGTCTCAAGACAGCTTGTTTGGACAGAAAATGTTAAGCCATCTTTTAAAGTCTTTTAGGGTGAATTGTCCCTTTAAGAAGAGCAGCAATATGTCGCAGCAGCAGAACTAGGTCGAACATTTCACGGATATCACAGATGCAGTCTGGATAAACCGGACTGCCGGGCTATGATTAGACACAGCACGAAAAGGAATAAGACGCAGAGGTCTGTGGTTGGTGTCGCTCGATAAGAGGGAGAAAGAGACTTTGTGACGGCGCACAATAAAGCGTGGCGAATCGTTCGGTAGCCCCCAGCTTGGACGAGACATCGCCTGGCACGGCTGTGCGTCGGCTCGTGTTTCCAGACATCACGAGGCGATGGGCGCAGGGCACGACGTGGCTCTGTTTGTCCCTCGAGGGGTGCCGTAACGTGTCGAGGCTGTAACAAGGAGGGCTGTGTGTTCCTGTCCTGTCTCTGTGCTGCTCTGCAGTGATGTAAGGAGGTGTAGGAGCAGAGAGAGGCAGCATGTTTAAGCAGCATGCTGTCTGAACGGCACAGTATTGAGTCCTGTAAATTAGTGATGGAGTCCATAGTGCGTCTGACACTGACACTTGCACTTCAGGCAGCGTCTTGATGCCTTCTTCCTTTTCCAGTTAATGCAACTTATTTTGTATTTTTCTGTCATAATCTCATCTTTTGTTATTTCTTTATAAACCCCTCAAGGGTTTGTTTTAAAATTTTAAAAACAACAACCAAAACACATAAAATGGCTCCATACAGCTCGTCTGGTGTAATCCAAGTCTCCAGAAACCCCCAAATCCCAAATGAATTTGAAAAAACGCTATCAACACACTTTAATAAGACGAAATCTTTACCATAGCTGCTAAGCTAAAAGCTTCACGCACTCTGTCTGAAGTGGGTGCACAAGCTTGAATGCATGTGCAGCTAGCTACTGAAACGGGTCTTTACCGACATAACAGCAGTACAATGAATACACCGAACATCGACTAAACGGTGCAACATCATGAAATACAGAGAGAGAATCGGGTTTTTGAGCTGCGTGGACTCTGTAGCAGTCGTATTCAAATTTACATCAGGGCGTCCGGAAACTTGAATTATGCCAGATGAGCTGTATGGAGCCATTTTATGTTTTTTGGTTGTTTTATTATATAAAACAAGACATTAAAACAAGTCCCAGGCTCTTCAGGTGTTTAGGAGAATGCTGCAACGCTGTGATATATTATTATGTGATATTTTTGGTTTCTCAGTACATTTTCTGTTATGATGGACTCGCTCTCAGACACTTGTACCAATATAATGATCCTGAAAATTTCTCTACATTATTCTGGAAAAAATGTCAAAACCACTTGGAAGTTTTTCATTGCTTGTGTAAGTCTGGACTCAAAATGAAAGTCTTGCTGCGATTAAACATTTGCGATAGTTTGGAGCGGCCGCCTCAGCTCTGCAGGCGGACAAACATCTCTCCAATTAACTCGGAATAAATGCTGCAGAAAAATCAACACTTACTAACACTGCAAAATGAGCTGTGTGTACCCAGTTTCCTCATGGGGATTATTAAAGTTTCATGCAGTCTGAGCTCAAGTGATAACGTATAGACAGTCCCCTGTCTATGGCATAACAGTTTATGTCTGCATTAAAGAGTTCATTTTAATTTCAGAAGCAGCTTGTTTATGTTTGCCGTCAGCTGTAGTAGCATGCAGATTTATTCAGCAACATGATGAGACCATTCACTAAATCTCTCTATCTGACTAAAGAGACTGTCCAGTCTCCGAGCATCACATGGCCAGAGCTGACCCAAATACAAAAGAGCTTTATCAAGAGATGAAAAGCTGCAAGTGTGGATTTAAGTGTCTTTTGTAGTTTTTGATAGATAGATAGATAGATAGATAGATAGATAGATAGATAGATAGATAGATAGATAGATAGATAGATAGATACTATTGTAAGCTAGTATCTCACCGGCTACTTAAGTTAGCTGCTAACTAGCTAGCCTTAGCAAAAGCTGAATTTACACATACATTTTTCCCATGCTTTTACCTAAAGGCCAATTATGGTAAAATGACAAATTCTGGCATCACAGCAACATATTTACCGATTCAAATAGTAGATCAACAGTAGATAAAACATTAACAAACATTTCAAAGCTTTTTATTTTTAGTCAACAAAGATAATTCATTGCATTCTTTTGTATTGGCTTCCTTGCAGCTCCTGGTTTGTGTTCTGGCTGACAGTTGGTTAGCATTACCATTAGCAACATAGCTACTACTAGCAGCCTGGCTAGCGTCCAAAGCAAGAAACAATCATAGGAATCCCAAATTGAACTTGAAACTTTGATCTCAGTGCTATCATAAAGGCAGAGTAAATTACCCAGTTAACTTACTGATCTGGTAGAAAGAATGTGGGTTTTGAACCCTCTCAAGTCCCGGTGGTAAGAGGAGACACATATCGACGGGGGAACAGATTTCCACACAACACCGGAGCTCTTTCCATCGAGCGAATGTCCGTCCGTTCTTGTTTTACCTCGGTTTCTATCACTGTCCTCCTTCCTTCTATAGCGTAGTGGAATTGAGGCTTATAGGGAACCAATACAAACGTGGATGATGTCATTTTTCTGTAGCCATTACACTGCATTATATATATATATATATATATACTTTTACATTGTGGTATTGGTATTGTACTTTAATAAAGGATCTGGAAAGTCTTTGCACCACTGCTAAAATTTAAATGATTAATCAGTTTTTCTTCAAATGACCCAAACTACAGGTGTGAAAGTCACCTTGGCCAGTTTAGCGTGTTGTGGTAAACAAATCGACCTCATCAGACCTAACTGAGAACATTTCCTGAATTACTTCACAAGGTTTCCGGGGGAAGCTGTGTGTTTTCCAGCCGGGTTGTTTTATATTTGCAGACAGCTAATTCTCCAGTTGTCTGCCGTTGTGACACCAGCTGTGGTTCCTGGAAGATTTATGAAGCAGCTGGGAAGCCTCTGTGTTATGTAACAGAATTCAAATGAGGGAGTGCCAAAATTACAAGCCATTTGGCCACAGTCGGCGTGCATCTGCTCCACTTTCATACCGTCGAGCAAGGCATTAGCTCTTAGGGATTTTAATATGAAGGGCATATTGTTGTGTAGTGTTTGGGTTGTCAAATGTCACACGTACACTCTGATGGCTAAATTTCATGGATATTTTGAGACAGATACCACATTGTTTCTGTACCTAACCACATTTTTAAATTTACAAACCACTAATAACAATTAAAAAAATAATTGTAATGCTTCACAATCATGAACAAGACTGGTTTTCGGGGGGAAAAGAGAGAACATTTGGCCCATGTACCAGTGATTTGCTTAAATAATAAATTACTGAGCGTCTGATTCCCATTTACCTACAGTACGCATACTCATTCATCCCTTGTTTACAGCCTGAAGAGTGAGACCAGAACAGAGACACAAGCAGGCCTGAAATCCTCAACGTGTATCAAATGAAATTATCTTCACTTAAGGCCTCAGAAGGTTTTCAATGTAATTATGCAAGGTCGTAAATTCCCAGAGAAAAATCAGGTTAGTTATGACAAACAGGAGATGAGAAATAATGTTATATTGATTTTAACTGCCATCAAAACTCGAAAGTTTGACTTTTAAACAATATTTACTATCATCTCCACGTGGACCTGAAATGGCAGAGAGCTTCTTTGGTGCAGCCTGGTGGACAAAATGTATTCAGTATAAAGAAAACATAATCCATGCTTTAAAGTCCCGGAGATAATTTATGAAAAAACACTGTGTGACGTATAGCTTTAGGGCACTATATACGTTTCCATAACGATGGAAATTAAAAGCTACTACTCAATTATTTTATGTAAATTCCATTTCATGTTCGGTTACATTGAAAATGTGGCTTTTGCATTTCTCTTGTATCATCTGAAAAAGGTGCTTTCTCTGCTGTTCTGTGTTAATATGCAGTGAACAACAACCCTGCCTCTGCATTGGGGTTTCACTTGTCATAATTGACTAGTAAAGCGGGGCTAATAACTTAGTTTTTGATGATGTGTGTTTAAAAGTATGCATTCATTTACAAAAAATAAAAATGTAACTACAAATCTATACAACATGCCACATGTGGACCCTTGATGAATATTATCTTTGACTTAAGAACATGTTAAATGTGTTGCATGCCAAAAGTTTCCCTTTAAAATGCAAGAGCAAACATACTCTTCCCATTTAAAGGTACAATATGTCTAAGTCATATTCCAAACATAGAGGGGGCAGCATATCACCTGAGTAATCACTAACTGCTGCTAACTGTTCTAGTTAGCTCAGTTAGCTGTGGAGCTAGCGGTCCAAATAGATGTTGGTGGGGCGGGGCATTTAGTTTTGAACATTTTAAAGTAAAATTCTTACAAATTGCATCTTTAGGAGAACAGATTTGTAATTTGTTAGCGCGTGTATCTGTTTGCACAAATTATACTTCAATTGGCACAAAAAAGAGCTGTGAATTTGACAATTTAGACAAAATAAGGACTTCATTTCCACACAGTTTTGTTTTGTGTCTGTAATTACAGACAGATTACAGAAAAGCATTTCTTTACAGACAGATAGAGACGCCAACACAAACCAGGAAATGGTGTCGAGGCTTTGCACTCAACATTCAAACATCTTCTCCTGCAGCAGCGATGCTCCAAACTCTGCAGTGGAGCGTTTTTCTCGAGGGAAACGTGACGAAACAAAAAACCAGGACAAATTATTACAAACTATTATCCCATTAATCAACACTGAAAACAGCGCACTTCTACACTCGCTGAGTTAAAAATGTTTGCTTTTAAGTCTTGAGTTTTAACCTGATAAATCCCAGAACAACAAAAACAAAAAACATCAGGAACCACATCGAATGTTTAGATATTAAACCTGTTTATGAAAAGGACTTGGTCTCAGTTAAACAAAGATCTAAAAACTCTTGCTGTAGGGAAGAGGATATGTATGGTGTACCCAGAATAATCAAAATATGAGCCACAGGCCATACTTAATAATTGTCTGCTCAGATTCTTAAAACGTGTGTAGTTAAATTATCTGAAATGAGGGCCATTAAAAGGGCTCGTACACTGTTGTAATGTTTTTAAAAAAAAAATCCACTTTAACAGGTTTAAAATATGCTTCAGTCCCTCAGCGAGATCACAGCCGGTGAGATATCAGTCAAGTCATGCAGACGAAACACAAAATGGGTTTTGCATTTAATTCTGACTGGCATCAAATAGGTCTTAAAAAGGAGGCTTAAATGGCCGCGTCGTGGTGGATGTGGGGTTGTAATCGCTGTCGATAAATGTCTTCCCATAGGAGCTTCAATTCGAGCGACTGACTCGGGAGCTGGAGGAGGAGCGGCAGATCGTGGCGAGCCAGTTGGAGAGATGCATGCTGGGAGCTGAGTCCCCGGCAGGAGACAGTAGCAGGTAGATTTGACAACAAGTTTACACATTTCTTGCACAAATTATCTACTTTCTCCTGCAATAAAGATTACGATTACAATGAGATTTTCTTTGGTATCTTGTTTATTTAAGTGTTAAACATGTTGCAATAAAAACCTCACCTGGACTGACACACTCTGCTTTTTAAGGATTTGAAGGGTGGTGTCTGAAACACACTGTTTCAGAAAACTGTTGCTAATAATAAGCAGCCGACTGAGAAAATATGTTTTCAGCGCCTTTAAGGAGTGGTGTGTAAAACTAGTTTTGGACTAGTTTTAGTTCATTTTTGTGTCCCTCGATGGTTGTGAAATTCTGTCTGTAACTTTCGACCTGCACGTTTTGCATGCTGCAATTTGTTTATTTGTTGAGGTGGTTTGTTCACGAGTTGCACTTGAATGCATCTTGAAGTCCCTGCGGCAAACCCCCGGGAACGGGGCCAGGCTTTGAAGCTGATTTGACATAGTGGCCACACGTGTATTTACAACGTCATGTGACGGCCCAACAGTTCAGAATAACTGGTTTAAGATGCAAGATGAATCAGCATCACAATATCTAACAGCAGTTTTATTTTGCTCCTCATCTTGCATCTCTTTGTTCTTAAAATCAGCAGAAATTCTTGGTTGTCCGGCTGCAGCTGTTTTCTCAGCCCAGACAACACATCTCATGGCTGTCAGGTTATATCACATCCCCTGCTGGGGTCATCTGACTTTCATTCTTCTCAATTTGAAAAAGTAAATCCACACAATTCTCTTCAAGAATCTCCTTGATTGAAAGTGAAGAGATGTTTCTGAGTATTCCTTCTGTTATATTAGAAACACTTTCTTCCTTCCTCTTACTGGACTGATTGAATATCAAGTGTTGACTCTGATTTGATTTATGTCTCTCTCTGCTCTCTCCTCTCCTTCATTCCCTCCTCTTCTCTTCTGCCGAAGCTCCTCTGAGAAGTCGTTTGCATGGAGATCTGCAGGTACGATTTCTCACTTTTAACCCTCAAAATTTATTATAAAAAGCTATTTAGATTAAGATAAAGTCACAGAAAGATGACCGCTTCTGTTTTCAAAAGGGGTAAAATAATGTGTTACCATCAAACTGTAAACAAAAGGGTCTACAGCTCAATGTAGATGAAATCTGTATGATTTTGGCACTAGAGAAAGCATTTTTCAGATGTAGAAAGTCGATTTAGCCTCCAAAAGGCTGAAAATTGCCAGCATGCAGCAGCAGCCGGTGAAGCAAAACAAAACAATGTTTCCGCCAGTATATACGAGCTTTAAAATGGACCCATTTACTATTCTGTCACAGATCCGTCTCCTCCGTTTCCTCTCCCATCCTTCACTGTCGGCTTTCCAATAAAACAAAAGTACAGCTATAAAATGCTATATTCTCTTGTGTCAAAGACTCGATGCATTAAGTTTATTAGATGAAGAGCATTCTGCTGCAAAGGTGATGCTGTAAAATTGTTTTAGTGCAGACTTTGCCGCACTTTGTTTTTGTATTTTGTATTACCACTCTTCTCATGATTGGCTGCATGATTTTTAAATGACTGGCAGGCGGAGAGTCGCAGGGCGGAGCCACGGAGGCGACGGGATGTCCCACTCGTCACCTGGAGCAGGAGGAGGGACTCTACCTGCCTGAACCGGACCGCGCCTCCCTGCATGACAGTGAGGGTCTGTTAAATGTACAAACGATGTGGTCTGAACAAAATTTTTCTCCATAAACTTTAACCGCCAATCAAACCATCATCTGCTAAATCCTGAGTCGCTTCAAAGACTCATAAACTCCAGAAATCTCTGCCAAAAGTGTCCTAACTTCGACAGAAAACCTTGCGTCCCACCACCTTTTGTGCTTCCAAAGAAGCCTGAACCGAATTCTTTGCAAAGACCATCCCTCTTATTACAATAAATTACAATATTATCTGTAAAGATTTAACTTCTCGGCAGCCGTTTGAAATTTTTCAAAACAAGTTTGCCTTTGGTCTTGTTTATATTCCATACAGTTGGAGTGGTCTGATAGTATAAAAATATCCCCCGCGTGCTCCCTCCCCCTCATCCTACAGAAGAAAGTAGGACAGCCTTATTGAAGCTGCACAGTATGCAGATTGTTCCAGCATAAAGGCTTAATGCAGTTATCCATGTGCACATATTTATATGCATAATGCCTTTTTTCAAGTTGAAAGCCAAGTATGATAAGACGCAAATCATTAAACCGATAGCGGCTGTGCTGATGTGTCTGATCAGACCTCAGACATTTCAGTAATAATAAAGATGTTTCCTCACTCTTTCCTCACCTTCCCCATGTCTCTCTCCTCTCAGGCTCGGGAGGTCACTCGGTCCAGATGACCTCGTATTCAGACAGCGGCTACCAGGACAGCAGTGTTAGTTATTACAGCAACCAGAACGTGGTGCGTTCGGAGCCCAGAGCCTCATTATCGAGAAGCCCGAGAGCTGAGGGTCAAGCCTCTGGGCAGGTAGGCCTGATCTCCTCTGAGTTACACCATCAGCCATTTGAATCTTTTTCTGCTATGTCGGAGACCAGAAATTTGAAGCCTGCTTTTATCTACCTCAAACACCAATTGTTTTCAAAAATCACTAAGATTTTATATGCTAAATCTGCCACGTTTCGTACGACAGACCTGGCAAAAGTAGCTAAAGGGGATTGTAAATTATAAAATCTCTCATCCATATTGGCTTAAAAGGTTCAGAGATCGTTCCCGACCTTGGAAAAAAGATCACCAAGGTCAATTTAGTAGCTTTAAAATGAATAAATTAACTTTGAACTTTCAAGCTAACATGGGTGAGAAATCGGTAAAATGTTTAGGGGAAAAAAATCTAATTTGAATATCTACAATTTTAGGCAACTGGAAAAACTTTTTCAAATAAGAACTTTTACTTTCCAACAAATGTGACTATTTTCCAGACTGGTGTCACCTGAAATATTTGGGTGTTTTTTGCTGTGAATAATAATCCTCATCCCCAGAGTAATGACAGCTAGCATGGGCTCAATAATTACTGTCATGAATGATGAAGAACATCAACTAAACCCTTCAAATCAAATGGAGTCTTCCTGTAAAATTGTTCAGACTCAAACGCTGTCAGCTCCTTTCATTGTGGCTAATAATTATATGCTCTTTTCATGACAGAAGACGCGGGAATGACAGATAATAGTGAGCCCATTTGAATTTTTTTTCCCTGATTTATTCCAAACCAAGCAGCCTCAACGGACGGGCTCACATGCCTCGACTCTTTAATTTTCCTCCGAGGCGTTCAAGGCTTTGATGGATTAAGGCGGCACAGATCGGCATCCAGTCGGCTGACTCTTTAATTGAGGGACATTTTACATTTGGTCATAAGAAGAGAAAGATTGTCACCATAAATATGAAGTATTCTTTCAAATCTTGGACTTGCAAAGCTTAGCCTACATTACAAATTTAGATATTTATTCAAAGGCAGGTTCAGCTACTTGGACAAATGAAAAAGATAAAGATGCAATAAGGCATCCTGCCTCCGAGCGTCACATTGCTGGTAATTGGTGAATGTATTTGTAAATGGGAGCGGTGCAGTGTGCAGAGTCTATTTGTCATTTTTCAACAACAGTGTAATGGATATTATAATTGACATCTTGTTGTTTTGGGCCCAATGCCCAAGAATCAACTGAATATTGATTAAATATAAACTTTTCATTTTATAATGACTGAGTCACTGTAGACAGATTTCCCCAAAACAAATGGTAAAAAGAGGGTAAATCTAGGTTACTGTAATTATGCGAAACTACTGCACACTACCACTAAATATTCAGGTAAGAGGGGAAATATGTAGTTTTGGAGTGAACTGTCCCTTTGAGGTAAAGGTGTATCTCTTCCTTAAATTATTTTACAGTCTTTAAATTGCTTTTATTCTCTAGAGTCCTTCTTAATATTGATTTTCCTTTATGTGCATAGTCACAAGAGCTTCCAAGCCTTTCACTAGACATTACACACACATGTAATTGTGCACATGTGTAATTTAATGGTATTTGCTCAAGCATGACGACCTGTGAACATTTTATGAAGCTTAGATAAACACAGATGCCTCATGACACAATATGAACCCTCACAGTCATCTTTATCCTCCTCACAGGTGTCCGGCCGGATGTTACGGAGGATGGCCTCCCTCCCCTCCAGGAGCCAGTCTCCAGGCT
This sequence comes from Hollardia meadi, assembly GCA_037974645.1. Taxonomy (NCBI): domain Eukaryota; kingdom Metazoa; phylum Chordata; class Actinopteri; order Tetraodontiformes; family Triacanthodidae; genus Hollardia; species Hollardia meadi. Next base: position 16,561 of record JBBPCS010038917.1, read on the forward strand.
GTGGCACTGTCTCGCCCTCCCGCATCTCCCTACGAACATCCCAAGGCAGCACCTACGACTCGCCCATCCTCTCGGAGCCAAAACCTCTGGCTGCCGTGTTCCCCGGCACCAGCATGCCGCCCTCTTTCCCTTCGCCAACCTCCCCGACCGATGGCACGCAGGCCCTGGGTGGTGGAGGAGGAGGTGTGATAGGAGGAGGAGGTGGTGGTGGTCGTCTGGGCTCCACCCTCTCTCTGGTGGAGGGGAGAGGTTTGACGGGGTCCCCGCTGCGTTCGGGGATGATGGCGGTGCCGCAGCACTACGGCTCCACGCTGCCCAGGCAGAGCCAGCCGCTGGCCTACGGAGCTGACCCATATGGCCTGTACCAGAGGACCGCGCTGCCCCGCCCCGACAGCCTCATAGGTCAGTCTGACTTCCACACGCAGTCGCATTTCAAGAAAAAAAATCTGGAACTGATCAAACTAACCGTAAAAAAAAGCTAGGTACATTTGTAAAATCTAGAAGAGCCGCACGATTAAATTATTTAATTCCCATTCAAGTTAGCGGAGCGCTAAATTGGAGGTTAGCCATTCAGCCCGCTCTATGGGACCCGGGAAGCTTCATGCACCACTGAGCTTTCATCGGAATGAACGGGGCCCCGCCTCCGACGCTGTATCCACATTTTCCTTACTAGTCGCATGGCGAACACCAGTTTAAAAAACTCCAGTAAACTGTGAAATACAGAGAGATTTATCTGGCGGTGAATCTTCACCACTAAACTGTCCCTTTAAAGCCTGGAACCATCTTTATTTTAGTTGAGCTCTCGTCCCTGAAGGGAGACTAGCTTTCAGAAAGTCATGTGAGACCTTAAAGTCAGTGCCATGATAAAACCTTAACAGCCACATTAAACATCCATGAGACAGAGAGAGAGAATATATGTGCATAAATCTACTTCTTCTCTTAGTTTTCTAAAGGTGATTTGATATTATATTCCATCACCGATGTGGAATACTAATGAGTGCACACTGAGTGAAAGGTCCGGTCTGCTCTGCGCTCCGTCTCTTTTTAGAATCAGTAAAGTTTGAGAAGTCGCTTCGTGCCCGGTCAGATCCAACCAGGTCAAAATCTGGGCCAGAAAACTTGCGTCACGTTTCCCTCGAGAAAAACGCTCCACTGCAGAGCTTGGAGCATCGCTGCTGCAGGAGAAGATGTTTGAATGTTGAGTGCAAAGCCTCGACACCATTTCCTCCTGTTGATTTAATCACCTTTCCTTTGTCCCAGGAAAGTTGGCTGAGCAGCGTTGGTTTAATATCGCAACAGTCTTACTGAGCCGAGTTTCCTGTATCTCTGTGAAGCAGCGGGAATTATTAACCAAAAGCTGCATGTTGAACAAAATAACTTTCAGGCAAAGTGCAAGCTCGGCGGGTGATCTTTATCTCAGCTCAGGGAGCTCATTTCATAGAGTTTTCTTTTGGTCAAATTATCTTCAAGCACTCGCAGATAATGTCTGCTCGGTTTTGATTAAAAAAAATATTTGAAGCTTTCCTGCATGAAAAATAAGAAACGTAATCTTTGAAGGATTCCACCTTTACAAGGTAGATGTTTTGAATTCTAATCTGGTTGGGTGGTTAATCCACAGGAAGGAAAACAAAACAAGAAGATCACAATCCAGTGGATTTCTCTCTCATGCGCTGTTTAGCAAATTGATGTCTGGGGGAACAAACCGTGTTAGTATCTATTTGATACGAAGCAGTCGATAGGCAGGGGGTCATACTGCAGTTAGAACGTGTGAGCCTCGGTTCGTCTCGGAGGCCCTGAGCCCGCTACAGTTAGCATCAGTTAGCGGTTACTTCAGCAACAAGTAAAGCCATCTGGTCATCAGGAAACTCTAGAAAACTAAAATTTGCACCATTTTCCTGATAATTTACTTCTGTTTTTCAGTCGTGCGTAGCTGCACTGAACACTGAAGTTTGGTTAGAGTAACTATGTGCTGTGTATCAGGTATGGAACTGAATTACTGCATCTCTGCTCATTTTGTTTCCTACTATCTAACGAGGAACCGGCTGACACCTACGACTCAATTCTCCTAACGAACTGGTCGTACAGAGAACCAGCAGTACTGCAGTTGCACAACTGCGACTTCAATCAATCGTTTTGCTTATAACTTAAAAAAGAAATCCCGTTTACGAGTTCCTCAAGTCCAACATGACCTCAAAATAGGTTTTTCCAACCAACCGTCTCGAAGCAAAATATATTAAATATATAAAAATGGAGAAAAGCATATGAGAAGCACGTTTGGCCTTTTTCCTTGATAAATATATCTATTTGTTTGTATCATCATTTTTTACCTTGGTAACAGCCACTCTCCCTGGGGTCCAATTAAAAATATATATACAGTCATACAACAGTACACACAACCCATTAAATGACAGTAAAACATTAAAATCAAAATAAATCTTTAGTTGCATCATAAAACCCTTTTTTAAACCCTTGAACTCCTCCACTGAGATTTGTCTCTAAACTACTTTTTTATTGCCATGAAAATAATATTTTAGACATTCATTATATTGTGGTTCTTCACTTCAGCATCACTGCCATTGTGTGGATAATAATAATAATAATAATAATAATAATAATAATAATAATAAGATAACACTAACAAGGCAGTAACAATGCTAAATGTGAAGCGAATAATGGTTTTATGATGATGATGAGGAGGAGGAGAAGTTGACTGACATCTTTGGAAATCCAACCTTTGACTCCTCTGACAGGAGAAGACGACGTACTGTACTGCTGTCAGGCTGCTCATTGAATCCGGTTTACAGACACCTTTCAAACCAAACATACTCTATAGCTTCAAACCAGATGTATGAAATATTGTCATCCTCGTCCAGGCGGTGTTAAAAGATACGACTTTTCTTCTGCAAAACATCAGCAACAGTTTAAAACAACAGACCAACTTTCTCTGCGGCGTGTTGGAGGATTTTCTGTCGTAGAAGCGCTGCTGACAGATTTACTCTGCCGTCCTGCCCTCTGTCACTTTGCTAAGCCGCTCCCACTGACCCATATAGGGGTGTTTCCATCACAAAGCCCCTCGGAGCATCAGCATGTGATTATCAGCTGACGCCACCTCAAGGCTTTATTATGCTGCGATCAGTGTGTGCATGTTTTAATTCTGTACAAGACGCGTGTCCGTGTGTGTTTCTGCGTGTGTGCGTGTGCACCTTTTGTGTTTGTGCATGTTTGAAAAAAGGACGATAGATGTGTTTGAGGCCGAGTCAGTGAACTAAATAAAATGCTTCCTATTCCCCGGCTAACCGATTTTCATCCTGCAGTGCTGCTAAGTGGCCAAATACGTTGCCTATTCCCAGTTATCCTGCAGATCCAACATAATCTCAGATTACATGAGGGAGATAAGCAATAGATGGATACTAGATTAGGCTATTACAGATCAGTGGCACTCGCTCAGCTTAGGCAGTGAAACAGGTGAGCAGTCAAAACACGAACGTAGGCTGCGAGATCATCTTTTTTGGTTGGATATAAACCTCGACAGTCACTGTTGATATATCCACTTTTATATAAATTAATAGTGTTAAATTACAGTTTAAAATAAATCAAAAAAAGGTTTGGAACCACTGTAATAGTGAATGAGTTTAAGTCTTCCACTTGAACCCGACAGGTCGCAGTTCTGGTTTGTGTGCTGAGAAAAAGGCCCAGATTCAACAAGATTGTGTCACAGCAAGTGCACACTTAAATTTTCTTCCAAAGGAACCTTCTTTGCAATAAGTGACCGGGGTTTCCGTCTTATCCACCAAGAACTTTATGTAAACCTAGAAAAGAGAACTGCAGAAGCAAACAGATCTTCAGCACCAGCTGTAATTGTGCGCTTCAGGTGTTGGACTGCTCGATCCACTGCGGCTGCCCCCCCCGTGTGCCCTAAAGCCTCTTTATAATTGGAGCGCTCTTTGAACTGATCTGCTCAGAGATTGGAGGATGGAAAAACCCCCGTCTCTGCCTGTTTGACTTGCTGATGACGGCGCCTGCAGCAGATTCTGAATGACCAGAGACTTCATGTGCTTTATAAGTACAACAACAGTTGACTTGCTGTTATGAAAAATAAAGTTTGGTATAATCTGGATTTTATTCATGTTTGATTATAAACATTTTATAGTGCAATTATTTTGACTGAAATGATCTCTGCACATGGAGGAACCTTTTTCTTTCTGTATCACTGCGCAGAAGGAAACGTGCATCTACTCATGGACGAGAGGCGAGCTAACTAAGCTAGCTAA
>JBBPCS010038937.1:0-20828 GCA_037974645.1 Hollardia meadi
CCGATGTACTTTACTTTGTGAACATACGGTCCAGCCAAAAACGTCATTGTTCGGTAAAAATTATTCGGTCTTTTCACAATTTCGGTTGACGAACATTCGGTGCATCCCTAATTAGTTGATATTCCTTTTGGGTCAGTTAAACCTAGACAATGCAAAATACTCGTTGGCTAAATCCATTTTGAATGTCTAAAAGAAAATGCATCACATCTTGTGTTTGAGTGCCTGCTTCTTACTGCACAGTCAAGGCCTACCGTCACATTTCCACCAATGTTTCATTGAGTCACCTTTGCACTCTTCATACAAGTAAATATAAACATTTGTAGTGGAAACTGACTGAAATACAAAATATATTTGTATTAATTACAGGGCAAATGCAGGAAAAATTCTACACACTGAGCTAATCAAAAACAACACTTAAGCTGACTGGGACACTTAATGCAAACCACAGGGGATCAGTGGACACACCCTCTTGGTCAGTCTCATAGGTTGCCATATTAAGATGACCATGGAAAAAAGGAAAGTGTGTAACACTAGGGGACTGACAGACAGAGGGACAGATATTGATTGTAAAGACTGACAAATGGATGGTCAAAGGTTAAACATACAATTTGATTTGACACAGAACAAATTGACTTGTGCACTGTATGGCTACCTTTGGAAACCAATTACTGAGCTGAACCAAAGAGTAATTTGTTCTGTGACAGGGAATAAAGGAGCCTTTCATGTACACACATTCATTACAAATATTCAAAATTGCAAATGAAATCAACTTCACAAGGAACAGATTACACAGCACAACATGGACGACTGAGTCAGGAGCCCACAGAGCCACTGTGATTCAGGCAGTAGACTTTTGTCACAGTGGACAATTTAACTTAGCTGAACACATGTGACAAATAACAATAGTTGCCTGCCTTCCCTTTAGGTGTTCCAGTTCAAGAGACGTGCTATTGGTACATATCAATTTAATGGAGCCATCATTAACAATACTAGTTACATTTGTGCCTTTCCTGATGTGACAAGTCCAATGTCTGCTGTGAAAAAGTCGATGCAACAGAGAACAAAACAAACAAGAAAGCATTAACTAAGATTCACAAGAGGAGTAGACAATACATAGATAGACGAACCTTTTGTACCAGCGTTTTTTTTTGTTGTTGTTGTTTTTTTGTGCACTATCCTCCATAAAACATCAGATCTTACTCTGTACTGTAAAAATTGGTTTGGTTGAGATTCTACCAATATAGTACAATATATACACCCATCAGCCACAACATTAAAACCACTGACAGTTGAAATGAATAACATTGACCATCTCACTAGTGCAATATTCGGCTGGGAAACCCTGGATCCGGGCATTCATGTGGATGCCAATTGACACAAACCATCTGCCCAAACACCCTTGCAGCTCAAGCACACCACACATGGCACTGGCACACCCCGATGACATTGGTCCCCCAGCAGGACAATGTGTGCTGCCAAACCACAAACCTGCTCAGGAACAGAACAAAGAGCTTAATGCGTCCACATGGCCTCAAAATGCCCCAGATCCAAATCAGATTGAGCTACATGGGACGTGCCTGTAAAATTACGATCCATGGAGTGCTGTTGGCATGAGGGTATGTAAGTGTTAATATCCTTAACAGGTTTTTATAATTTGTTGCTAATAAATTTAGGACTGGAATCACTATGGAGACACACCATTCAGATTTATATTAATCTCACCATTGAATAGATGCAAAAAAAAAGACCAATAACTGTTTGAGCCAGACCGTATACTCAAAAATATATGTTCCAATTAAACTTGAATTTACTGTGTAGCCAATTAGTTTTGATCCATACTGTTCCTAAGCTACGACCCATTAGTTAATACGATGAATAAAACATTACATTGTACTGTTGTGTAGCTGTGCAATATAATTGAAGGATATTAATGCATGCATTTAACCTCTCACGTTTCAATATAACTTACAGTAATGTTTTCCAATGTTTTCTTTTAACAAATTATTAATTTAGTATTATAGGTTTTTATTCTTAAAATTTAGGAACATGTGTGAGTCTAGTCTGGTGAGTCTGGTGAGTAAGATGCCTTGAATTTCAAATACAAAGTGCATTTAAAATATATATATTTCAGCAAAAGTAGATGAATGAAAATAAAATGTTGGTTGACATCCATTTCAAACTTGTAAATGATCAAAGCCTGTCTGTTGGTCAAAAGTGTACAGAAGAGAAGCTCAAGGAATCTGTGTTGTGAGAAGGTCATTACTTGGCAGTTCAAGCATAATTGAAAAGTTTGACACAAGCTGAACTTCATAAACATTTACGCCTTTGGAAATGGACTAATGGAGTGTCCATTAAACCTAGGAAGAAGCCAAGTCACAAGAGAGGACCTGTACAATTCCTGTAATTAATCAGAACCTTTTGCCATGTCAACAACAGAGCACAGTCGATTATTGTGGTTCCCAGGACCCAGTGAAATCATCAGCTGTGGGATTCTGTGACAGTCAAATGGCTGTTTGACAAAAGAATGGCAACAATGTTCACTATGTAACCTTCTAGTAATGCTGCTATAGAAGTGAAGATGAATTCAAAACGCTCAATGTTCAATGGAAAACAATCACTACCTATGTTTGCCATTCACAAGAGGTTCTTGTCTGTAAGTGACCTTGAATAAACCGAGAATCATTTTCATTATCAATTACATGAAATAGTTTCACATTTTTAAAAGCCAGATTCAATTCAATATTCATTTCACTTTATTTTAGACCTGTATTGCGTATGGGAGGGAGATGAAAGACAGAAAAAAAGATGGATTGCCAGCCATTTTAGAAATTTTCTAATAATAGCAAACTGCATTAAAGGATGTGCAACAGACTGATGCACCGTATGTGGCAGAGCAACAGTTCACACATTTTCACATTATTTGACTGGCAATACTTGCTGTAGAAAAATGACGATGTCAGTGAAGTTCGTTCAGAGGTGAAATAAAGCACTGAGGAAGTGATTATTAGATCTACATAACAATAACAAGACCAGCTCATATGCTGTGATTTCACTGCCCATTCAGTGGCCATTTGGCAATGCTTTAATGAGCAATAAAGATGCTATCTGTATGCTAAGAGCTTTAGCATCATAGATGCTAAGATAAACAGAGGCTCCCTTTGGCTCTATTAGCTTCTAAATGATATGCACAACACACCGACTGTTCTTCCTTCCTCATAAACCAAAAGAAAACAAAACAAAACAACTAATATACTTGCAGTTAGCATCATGCTGCCCTTCATGTCTTACTCCAGTTATGAAAAACACATACAATGAAGAAGCAAATTGAGTCTCACCTCTTTGCAGCAAATGTGGAATCACAAACATGAGCCAAGCTATTGAGACAAGTGCAGAATGACCAGCACTTTCAAATTATCTTTTCAATAAGAACCACTGAGAACTGCCTTAAGGACTGACTGATACAAAGAGGGAGGGCCTACCACACATACCCCATCTCTGCAGCAATTTCAAGGACAAAAGGGATTTGTAGTTTTCAATCTTTTACCCTGCATCGGGAAGCTGGCCAACTTTTCCTCACACACCACAGTTCCTATACAGTTCCTCACATGCCACACAGGCATCTCATGTTCTCTCTCCAAAAATATGACAAGGCAGTTCTAGAAAAGTAACTTAACACCTGGTAAAGAAGGAACTCTCACAGGAACATTCCAAACAACAAGAACAAGAATACAACAAAAAAAGATCCTGCTCTGTAGTTTCATTATTCTGGCCATAACCTATATGTTAAAGTACTCATCTGTTCATACGCAACATCAACACCTACATACTCTGTTCTCAAAGAAAATCTATTTCTGACTTATTGGCACGTGTCCATTCAAGCCTTATTATAGACTACTTCACGCACAGTTCAGGTCAACAGCTAAACCTAAGATCTAAATTGGTCTGCAGGTATATTAAACTGCAGGTAACCATAACAACAGTACCTCTTCTTCTTGTGCTACATTACCAGCTGTAGTGACTCTAACCAGGATTTTAAATGTCTACAAGCGAGCTATAACAGAAATGAAAGGATGGAATAATAATTGGGAATAATAATTGGATTCTGCATGATCCATTATTTTAATATATCAGGAAACATTGGAAACACTATTGCTTAATTACCCAAAGTCTGAATCAAACACTATGACAGTCTCATCCAAAATTTAACATTATAAAGTATTAACAAGTTCATATTTAGTACAGGTTGGGTTGGGCAATGCAATAATATATATCATGAGACAATAAAACCCTAAAACTCAGCTATCCCTTATATATGCATCTTTGGGTGTATTAGATCATTATGGATAATGTTGCAAATCAATAAGCAGAACTGTTTTGTGGAAGTGCTGGACTTTTAATATGATTTAAGCACGTACCTTTGTTTGTCAGGTATTTAATTCACTTGTCTGATTATTTGTGTTCCTTTTGTGTCTTAGTGCCCCCCATTTGTGTACCAACTTAGAATCTCCTCCTTCATTTATCTGCATTGAACAGATTCTATTTTTTCAAAGCGATTAATTTATCCATTGTTTATCCATTTCCAGAAATGTTGCTATATCAGGATATACACCGAGGGAAAATGATATTATGTCCACCCCCCTTGCTGATACTCTAATTATGCGCAGGTTACTGATGGAGATAGTGTTTACAAGCGATCCATCAGAGAAATTATGGACTCAATGGTTACAGCATTCTCAAGAGCTCTCTACTGAGCATATCATTCAATCAGAGTTAACTTTTTTTCGCAAATAATTCAGATTTCCAAGTTCTGTGTTGGTGCTACTCTGCTCTCTGCACACTCCAGGTTGTTAGCTTTTTTCTATTTTCTATTTGTCAGATTAAGCTCAGCTGACTGTATGAACTCTTGAGTTTTTGAGTGAAGTGGCTTCACTCCAATTATCCCTCATTGTCACATTCTTCTTGTCTTCTACTTGATTCTCTGCTAACTAATGGCCCTCCACAAGCAGGAGATATGAGGCGATGGGTGTGATTGATTTTGCTACATACATATACTCTTATGCACAACAGACAGTCTCACACACACAGTATCTCACCATTACAGAGACTTAATTAAAGGCCACTCGCATTCGCTTAGATGGATCCTCCTTATATCCAAGGTCTTTAAGAGTTAATTTTGTTTTAAATGCATGCATAGCAACCAGGGCACTTATTATTTCTGAGATTTAACTTTAAAGTCAACTGTTGAGTGATTATATCCCCCTGTTTTAATGAATAATAATGATGGACAACATGTAATTTACCCCAGAGATCACATTAAAAAACCCTCATTTAACCTTGGGTACTCAAATCAAAATGAAAGCAGGGCACTATAAATAAACATAAGACAAAAGGGGGGAGGAACCATACTTTAGCAGTCTGTGCAATAAAAAAAGTGAAATGCTGCACAATCATTACAACCACAGTGTAACTGAGCAACAATGAATTTGAAAAAAAAATGTGAGAGCCAATCAGCTGGAAAACTGATTGCTAAACAATAAGTTAATGATAAAGTACTAATGATAAAGCCATAAAATATCAAAACATGGTGCATTAAGCAAGCGAAAAAACAATTAGATGAAATAATAGCATCTCTTTCATTCCATCTACATTCAGCTCAGTGTTCATTCAAACAGTGTACATGTCCATTAGCTTTCTATTTCCCAACTGACTATTGCTTACAACTCTTATTGCTTAGAAAATCTCATTTACAGTTGCCGATCAATGAAGATCTATTATTTAAAGTAACTTGTGCTTTCCATAGTGAGGGAGGACTTGTATTCACAGTTAATTTTTTACACATCTAAATGACTGTATAAGATGCATAATATACTGCACCATTTGAAGAGTATAACTGCATGGAAGTGTCTGTGGGAACAGAGAAACCAAAATAAGACATCTTTGGTTCCCAGAAGAATTCACAAGTAAACACAAGTTTGGAAGCTCAATTTACTACGAGGGAGACTGTGAGCTGACAAATACCTTTATATATGACCAATTTATTCTTCAACCTGATTCCTCCTATATACACTAATCCTTTTTGCTTTATCTAAAAGCTAATTGTCTAAAGCACATATCATGTACCCATTATAGCTTGGCTTCATATCCCTCAGAGGGTCTTTGTTTGCATGATATCTCCCGCTGCGTCCCAGATTTTCCTAATCGATTTAACTTTCAATTAAAGGAAAAATGCAAAAACCATCCATGTGTAGCTTTGACATTAAGGAGCCGTTGCTGGACTGCACAAGATCTTAGGTTGAAAAACAGAAAATGTTACAAGTAAGTAAGTACTACACCTTAATAAAAAGCAGAAATCCTTTAGACTGGCACATGTGTAAGCTTTGTAGAAGACTCAGTGTTGCTGAAATGTCAGCAAATGTAAATATAACATTTATACTTCATATCAGCCCTGCTTTTTATCAAGTTGCTACTCTGTTGGCATTTATCCAGTACAAAACTCAACTCATGCTGTGTAATATACTGGCGTAGCCTTGATGAGAATATGACTCAGTTCCCACTGGGCTCTACAATTCAGATTCATTGCACACCAACAGACCAAACCAAATGCCCATCTTCCAAACAGATTTTTCACAGGGAGGCAATGTGGTGGCGAGGCTGCAGGAAGCCAAAATAAATCTGCATGAGTCTATCTGTTTTGACCACATCCTGTGCTTAAAAGATGTTCAATACCTCTGTTGTTGAAGATACTCCAAGTCTCATTTCATGTCTGAACTACAGTGTTTAGATGTCAGTACTGTTGAGAGAATCCTATATACACCAACAAAAGTGACTGCCAGATAAAGTCTCTATAGGCTGTGTTATACCATCAGCCAGATTATTGATTTGCTCACTCCTCCTGCCACATCCTCTCATTGTCGAGCCAGCTGGACACAAATCTGACACGGCTCACATTTCACAACCTAGAAAAGCTCTACGAGCCTGCGGCACACGTGCAGGAGCTCTGTGTGAACTTTAGAAATACTGTATGACAAAACCGGTTATTTTGTCATTTCTGAAAGTAAAGTATAAGTGTAGCAACCTAATCCTACTAAATGGTTGACAGTGGTCCAAATCTGGTTGCTCCGGGCAACTGGCCAACTGATTCATTAGATTTTACAGCCTCAGCTAATTGCAGACATTGTGCTTTGGGAGCAAACAGTCTGGCATTGCAATATAGTCACAGTCAATATTGTTCAAATTCTTAAAAGTGATTGGGTGCCAATCTGTTCTCAATTCTGCAGTTGTCAGCTGACTAAGACGTTGATCACTCTAACAGATCTGCAGTCACCACTACCACCATCTACAGTATGAGCTTCATCATCTCCAGCCTTATCACTATAACACTTATCATAGTCCAGTATCATAGTGCGGTTACATGTCACTGTCTTTGCCACCTCCATTCCTCATCATCATTTGCATTGATGTCAGCATCATCCCTCTACACCATTCACAATCAATGTCTAAATTCTTGCTAATATTTATTAGCAATGATGCCCAGCTGCTCCATTCACATCAACCATTAAAACTGTTACCTGCTCTATTATCATCCTCACAATATACACAACAATTATCCATCTATACTGTACATCCTACTAGTTGACAGCTGATACAGAAAGCAGATTGTTCCATCATCTATAGCCCAAAGGTACTTTTTTTTTTTTATTAGCGTGGTGACATAAAATCAAACTCAGCAGTCGAGTACGGGTAATTCAATATCATCTTTACTGTCATCATCATTTTTTGCTGAAAAACAACAGAATTTGCAATTGTTGTTATTGTTTATAACAACAATGAGCAGATCGCTTTGAGCTCATGCCATCACGTCAAACCTGTGGTCATAATAATTAAAAAACATCAGAAAGTTTAAAAGGATAAACAACATATGAGAAGTGCCTTCTTTACATACTTATATACATACATACAAACCTTCCTCACGCTATTGCAACTTCACATTTACTCGCAAAAGCACAAGATTTCTTTCAAACTGGGCCATTATCATTCACACTATATTTCCTAAAGCAAAAAAACAAAAATACTATTAATAAATAAATAAAAAGAAAGATGGCCTTCAATCCATGTCATCTCAAACCTCAAGTAATCCTGACCCAGCGTTATAGCCAATCCATCTGCATTCTCTGAGTATGGGATAACACTGACCACTCACTGTAATACATAACGAACTCCTTAGAGGTCTGTCGTCCAAAATATAGCACCTAAGCTAGAGACATTTTGAACAGAAAAAAGGGGGCCTGTATTTGTGGTGGACAGATTTCCCAACGGATCTCTATTATTAATGGGGCATTATAGTCACTTGCGAAGGAGAAAGAGTAAGCAGGATTAATATTTATAGAGACTTAACATAGTATCTCATTATTTTTATTTCACTGATCTGGCATCACATATAATGATCTTTTCCATCTTTGACAACAGTGACACTCTGTATGGAATAGATGTGTTTTTTTCCCATGCACTGTCGCTGCTTTTGTTATCAAGTGTGAAAAATCACAGCTGTATGACACCATAAATACGACAGCAAACAGTCCACGTGTCAGTGAATAGATCCTGGAATTTTGATCCTACCCAAAAACATCAAAGCCCCCAAATAAATAGACATGAAAAATGTGTGCTGTAAATACTGCGTGAGAACACACTGCACCACCAGCACTTTGGTTGTGCAGTGGTGTCTGAAACACTGCCAAACAAGCACAATCTTTCTGTTTTCGGCCAAACCAACCTAATATAACCCGCAGATAAGAGTGCCAATCTGAGCTCTAGTATCTGCATTTCTGCAGATCTCAAGATATTGTATCGCCCTGAAAGGAAAAATGAATATATAGCCTCTCTCAGCTGGGGTTCAATCTTGCACAAACCACAATATAATTTGTCTACCAAATGGTAGGAGAGTGTCATGACACTGGAGATCTGCAGGCAAATTCTATTGAGTGAGAACATGTTTATGTAAATATAACAAAAGGTATATGTCAACATAATCCTCCCATGGTTTGCATTTTGATTACTTCCATCAAACTGGTTGCATCATGTCAAAAATAATAAAAAATCTTTGGTAGGCTACACTAAGATTTTTCCTCCCTGTAAATACACCAGGATTCATAAAATTGTAATGGGAATGCAGCATTCTGTGAATTATGTAATCACTTCACACTGCAGCCATTAAATAAATCCCAGTTATGGGTTAGATGGGAAATGATTGATGGCAATCATTCAGCCATTTGTGTGAAACTGACTCATGAAGAGGCACACTGGTTGTATTTATGTTTATGGAGAAAATCTAGCCTGTGCCACCCGCTGCTTAACGATGACACAATTCACGGGTGGATAGATTTAATGGTAATGGAATATTGATCACGGCGCAACTCTTGCCTAAGGACAATTACGAACCAAGTTATCAAGAAGACTTTATGCACCTTGCGCTTGCAGCATCATGTTATTTTGCAGATGCATGCGCGCATGCGAACTGCATCCAGAAACATGCGACTTTGGTGTGGATCTGCGGCAGCTACCTTTGGCCGGCATCGCTCCCGAAAGAGCCCATGGTCCGGAGAGGGTTGACCCAGGTGGGCTCTGGGGTTTTCTGCACCTCAGTCTTGACGTCTGGGTCGATCTCCGAGGGAGAAGGCGTCAGTTTAGCGCCTGCCATGGCTCTCTGCCTCCCCGAGTGCTACCTCCAGCAGAGAGCAGCCAATATGTTTTCCTCCTCCTGGTGTCAGAACAGGCAGGCTCACTCAGAGACCGACTCCGCCGGACAAAACCGCATCCCCCGTCTCACTGGTGCTACGCAAAGGCGGAGGGGGAGCGTCTGCCTCCCTGCCGCATCACGGGGTCCTCAGACACACTAAGGCGAGCATCAGCGTGTCTCCTGGTTATCGAGCGCTCCTCCATCCCTGATTTTCCCCGTGCGTCTCTGAGATTAACGCGTCGTCACGATGTAACGTCAACCGCTTGGCCAACCCAACGGGCTCCCAAAAGGATTACATAACCGATGATGGTCAAACGTAAAGATTCGCGAATCATATTGATCATGCTAACGTGCCGATAATTATTCTAGTTTTTTGAAGATGAAAATGCGTCTGAACTACACATACTAAAATATGTAGCCTATCATAATAATTCAAATAGTGCTGAATGAACAGTGGAGCAGTCATCACTACTGAGAGATCTTCACTATGATCTTGTTTTCGTCTTGCCCACAGACACGAATCTCCAGAATAATGAGATGCCACAGACAAATGAGTAGGTGGCAGACAAAACAGGCCATGACACGATCGTACCGGTTTGCATGGAAAAACACGTGACACCTGGAGTAGGCCTACAACCCAAAAAAGTATTTTTAAGAGTCTTCTCACATCTCTCATCATAAGTTTCTAAATAATGGGGAATCCTGGGAGACGGAGAAATAAAACAGAACTATTATCAATATGTCATATCACGCAGGAATTTAGAGGAATCAACTAGCTACCAATTTCTCATTAACATAACGGAAGTATAAAAGTTTTCTTAACTTAGTTGGAGTCAGGCCTGGCCTAATTATTAAACTTTAAATTTCTAGTTTTTATTCTCAGACCTATTCATAAACTCATAAACATGAGTTCTGGCTGCAGTATGCAGAACGGGGAGGGGTCCAAAGTTGAACGTGCACAGTTAAACCAGTAGAATCGAGTCGCGTGGGATGTTGATTTTACTTTGGTTTGGCTGGGGTTTGACAACACACTTCATTAACAAAAAGTTACTTAGCTGACAAAGTCATGAGGGAAACTGTCAGTATGGAGAACAAAACAAATCATTATGGTTTTGTTATAATTAATCTTTTGTTACAGTCAAATAACAAGCTTAGAATTTGGCTAATGCAGAGCTAAACAGAAGATATTAGCTTACTTCACACATTAGCTAGCTGGGGACCTAGTTAATAATAGACCAGAATTCACAAATTTAGCCAAAAAAGTCAGATTTCTTCCCCTATTAACATGAACAATTACTTTAGTCTGCAGTGTTAATCAATATTATTTTGCCAATCTGACTGAAATAAAGATTTGCTAGTTCAATTGTCAGTTAGCTACTTCACAACTAAGCTACGACTATTATTAGGCCTAATTGTAGTAGCCTATTAATAGCTAGCAGTCCAGCAAGCTAACGTGTGAAGTAAGCTGGGTTAAAAATGTATATGCTAGCCTATATTCAGCCTTAAATTAGCCTGTCTTAACATGTAATTTGACTAGAACAAAAATATAACGTCACACAGCTAGCATCCAGTCACAATCGAGATTTAACCAAGCCCAAATGCGACAGCTGAAACAAATCAAATCACAGTGGGTGGTATTAAACGTGAACGCAGCACCATTCTGCAGGCTGCAGCCTCTCCTGAGACCCATCTTTTTTATAATTTGAAGTAATCATATGATGGACACTTGCTGTGTGTCTTTAATACAAGATAAGTCATGGTTGTTACTTTTTACAATAATGAAAACAGTGCAAACAATGACAAAGATTAATATTAAATTCAGTCTCTATGGTCCCCTTCACTTAATATTTAAAAACTTTGTTTGTGTTTTTGCCAATGCTGGAACAAAGTATTCCAAACAGGAGCAGCTCTAAGTTCATGAAGAACTGACTCTTCAAACTGGGAAAATGGAAATGAAATTTGTAATTTTTGTAAATGTGACTGAAGAGCTGTTGATTCAACTTAAAATATTAAGTTATTTAACATGTTATCTCAAGTTCATTAAAATTAACAATTGGCTTCACGAAAAAGAAAAGAATCGAAGACTTTGAACTAATTTTTCAACCAAAGTTAACTTACAGTAAATATCAAGGCAGCAATTAAACTTACATTTTTAAATTGAAACAGCCCAACATTATTTACAGTGCAGTAGATCCTATTTGGGCAAATAATTACTCACTGAGCAGTAGTTTTTAAAAATCAACTGTAAAAGTGAAGGAAAACTTTCAGCTTGCAGCTTGGAAAATCTGCAGCAGTTTTAAGTGAAAGCAAAAATGTCCAATGAAACAGTTAAACTTGCACCGTCATTCGTTTTTCAATCCATCTAACTTGCATGTGTTTGGAAAGTGGTCTTGTGATTTCTTTTTTAACATTATCAACCAGGACGTTGGTTGTACAAGGGGGCAGGTGTACAAGACAGGAAACAATGTCTGGATGATACTCATGTCTCTCTCTCTCTCCGTTTTTCAGCTGGTATGAATGATCACCTTATACCACTGACAGTCAGGTGCTTACAGGAAGTGTTTTATTTATAATGTAGCCAGAGCAGCCACACAAGCTGAGCTCTCATTAGTAATGCATTTCAGAAACACGTAATGCAATTTACAGCCATTGTACATGACATTTGGAGTCCAGCCTTCAGGAAAGACATTAATTTATCTATTTACAGCAGCAGAGGGGGGACCTGTAAAGAGAGGGTTGCATGTTTATTCCTCAACTGGATAGGAAAATTACTTAACCAGGATTGTTGCCGTGGAGCAGCTTGGTGGTTCCTGGTATAAAACAGACTGGTTGATCTGATTCACCCCAAGTCGTCAGTGTGTATGTGTAACTATATGGCTGTAAAGGCACTAATGTTATGCGTATTTTCCAACTAAACTTATTCCCCTAAATAATAATAATAATGATATTCTCCATCTTCACTCCTATTGCCAAACGGCATTATCCAGCAGTTAAAAAACATTTTTTATGGGAACAAATCTCCTCTTGAGAAGACTGTCCCATAAGTGCTTGCGGGTGTGTGGACTGGTTTCAGTTAAGCGCAAGGAAATCAAAGGAAGCAGAGAGAATGATGCAGACAAGTTCATCAGTAGCAGAAACGGGGGTAGAAGCACAGATTGGAGCACAGAGACACTTTGTGGTGAAGTAGAGAACTGCAGACTGTGTGAGTCTGATCTAATAACAGCAAGCAAGGTGAAAACATACTGTGCTATACAAGAAGCAGGCACCATAGCCCTGGGTTGTATCTCTTGTGTGGTTGCACTAATACAGCACCCATGCTGGTCAATCCATTCAAATGCTTCAGGTACATCTCAAAAACTGGGAAGAACCAGTGACCCAACCAGAGGAAAATAAGACAAATTAAAGTGGAGAAAACCAAATCTAAAGCAGTGATGATTCTCTGTTTCTGTATATTCCTGCTGGAAAAAACTAAACATAATCAAGGATTCACATGATTGCCAGCGCATACTCCCTTGTACCAGACGTTAATTCAGAATATTGTCATCTATTTAGGATTTGTTAATATTTCTCATCTCCGGTTAGTTCAATTATTATAATTATTATAAAGATTGGTTCTATTATGCCTATTGACAGGCATGTGCTTACAGGATGCAGTTTATTTCCATCGTTCCAGGGCTCTGAAATTAATGCCGCATGATTAGTCAACTGAGTGGCTCCAGGTTTATACTGGATATTTACATACATTATGTTCGGTTCAAGTTGGATTTTGAGGGGGCAGCAAAAAATGAAGGGATATAAAACACAGAAAGAGAGCTACAGCGAAGCCTATTAGCTCAGTGCTGGGTATAGCTCGTAAAGCGTTGCACTGTGAAATGCTTGGCACATAAACTTGAATGAATTCCAGATTCTGCAAGATGAGTACCTTCCAGCTACTGAGATTTTAAAAAAAGAGAGAAAAAGGACACTCAGTTTTGGGGACAGAGCTGATCAACGCAACACCAGGCTGTGTCACAGTGCCACCGTTGTCATTAAAGCTGCAGGAAAATGTAGTTGCGGGCATTGCTCCAAAATATACAGTATGATCATATACAGTAGCTGGATAAAAAAAACATATTACATAAAAGGAAATAATAAGATTTACTTACAGCTTATTATTTATGGCATTTGCATAGGCTTGTAACAGAGAACTACATAAGAAAAGATATAGATTTCTTTTTCTTTATGAGCTACATTCTGGTCATGAGGACATAGCAAAGCCATTGAGGGGTCAGATCATTTTTTAAAAAGTCTTGCTGAGCAACCAGGCTTCCCCTCTTAAGCTTCACAATCATTGGGCACACCTCAGCTTCATGCTCCGTGCTGCAGATGGGCGTCGAGAGCTGTGATAAAGCGTCCCCTGTCAAAACATATTAAAGCAGTGAGCTGGCGCTGCTGTGGGCGAGCCGTCTGTCTGTGCACAATATAGCCAGAGAGGAGGAAGAAGTCTAGCCAATGCCACTGGCAGGCTTACACACAGGAGTGTACACACACACACACACTTGAGCACCACACACAGGGATGCTTTATGCTTTAGCTCACTGAATGCCGTTTTGCCAAAGGCTGTTACGTGCAAAAAGGTTCACCTATACCCATTTACTGGTCATAACCTCATGTTCTCTTCCAAAAATGAAAATGTCTGAGGGAATGTTCACTTGTGTGAAGTGAGTTTGGCAGGGCCAATGGTTCGTTCAAAATAAAAAAAAATAAAAAATACAATCTAATGAATAATGTCTTTCAATCTTTTATATGTACCCTGAAAAGATCAGAGGGTCCATTGAAGCATGAAGAAATACTGCTTAAGCATGCGCAGAAACATGCGCAGCGTTTACTCATACACTATGGTTTTTGAGCTATGGTTTCTCTTTGCCTGCATATTTTAATAGAGAAGTTTAATTTTTAGTAGGCCACGTTAAAGACAAACAGGCCATGTTCAACGGTTTCATGAATAAAACAACTGCTCCCAGCGTGACACTGCGCCAGAAAGCAGTGGTGCCGCTGTCCTCGTTTGCATAAAAAAGGACAATCAGCTGTTATTTGCCAGCTGTGTGATATAGATAGAAATTTTCCTGTTTTTCTAACTCTGTGAACAGCTGCTCTACTAAGTCCAGTCTTTTAACAGTATTGATCCTTGTAGCTTAACTGTTACTCACTCACATTCAATGTTTTTTGCCAAAATATTTTATCATTTGACATTTAATCTTTTATTGACGAGAAGGTTAATCAGGCTAATGAATTCAAGTGTTACAATGAAATCAAAAATTAAGATTTAAGGTCATGTATTCTTTTTTATCACTGGGGCATTTGATACAGTATTACACACACAAAAGTCATTAGTAATATGGTTCTAATGACCAAACAGAGTCTTTCATAGTCCCTTTCATTTAGCTCCAACACTTAGAGAAGTTGTACTTATACAGCATGTCATGCAGTTTTTAAGACCAGGAAAACACAAATTTAAGCTAAAGCAACATGATATAATAACCAAATCTCATGTTACAACATTGACATTATACAATACAGTGCAGTCCAGCTCTGCTTTTAAGGAATTTAAGAGCCTGTAAGAATTATACAAGAGCAATACTGTACGCATTATACTGTGCTTCAATGTCTTAAAGTTCCCTGACATGTAAATAATCATTTAGAAATTTATGTTTTGAATTTACATCTTACATTATATTGAAAGCATTTGAATTAACAAAAAGATGATTACTAGACAGTGCTTAAGTAAAAAGACAGTAGGTGGGGGGAAAAAAAACATTATTTGACTGGCAGTCAGTTGCGTTAATAGAAAAGGCTGCCATCGTGCTCTTTGCTAAAATAACGCTGCAAATCTGTGACCAGTGAACCACAGCGGTTATGGATTATGAAACATTTTGCTGATTGCCTCGGCCAGGCAAAAATCAAACAGGTCATCATAGATGACATCATCTCACAGCTTTTACAACTATGCAAATGCAAATAAGAGAAATAAGAGTCATAATTAGTTGGCATTTAAGCCGGGGATGGGAATTGATAAGTTTGTATTGATAGCAATGCCGCTATTGATTCTGCTTAGCGGTTAAATTCTTTATTGATTTCTGATCAATTTTCTACTCCGAGTCTGAACACAGTTGAGAAAGAGTTGAAAGAAGGCATGGATATATAGAAGAAAGAAAGAAAAAAATCACAAGTCTATTTCTGCCTTAAGCTGTACATCAACTGACACTTCTTTGCTCATTTTCCCTCCCTGTGCAGCAAGCTTAAAGGGATTTTGCTGGCTGGGAGTTGATGAATGAGTCGAGCTGGCTGTAGCTTCAGATCTAACTGTAGCAACCGTCTGTCATAATCTGAAATGAATATTTACAGCATTCATTTTCATTTAGGCTTTCTTAGTCAACACAAAAAAAGCATGGCGCTAATATTATTATAACCTAGGATATTTACCCTCAGTGAAGGACATGCTGCTCAGTTGGGAAGCTGCAGCACTCGTGTGTGTGGCATTCCTGGAATATAAGCCCATGTTGCATAGATAGACGTTTTCATTATATGTCTGGAGTTTCCACCCTTACTTGAAATAATAACTCTACTAACATTACAACCAAAGCTGTTGTCATCTTTCTCTGTGAAGTGAAACCACTCTTTGGACCATTTCTTTCTCTCCACCATGACTCCTTGTTGTGCATTTCCAGAAGACGCATGAGTTTAAGGCCATTGTTTTGTTTGTCAGAAAAACATGCCGGCATCAATAAAAGAATTTGATAAGCTCAGAAGCATATGATTCCGATGGTTTGGACAATTAGGAACTGGTTCTCAGCCGGAATCAGATCTTGATTCCCATTCTAATTTAAACAGATCTTAATCGAGGAAAAAAATGTGCAAATTAACTAAATTCTTAACAAAGTGAAATTGTTTGAATGAAGCTTCAGTATTTAAGCCTTGCATATTTGCATCTCTTGCAATTCTGTGATTCCTGAAAAATCCTCTGTGTGACGCTGTATGTCTCACACTACACTGGAACCCCCTCTACAGTACTGACAACCTCATCCAATTGCCTCCATCATCACAGCTGCTTATTAAAGTCTGACAAGCCAACTCCACCGATACTAATTAAGTTGGCAAGACAGACCACTGGGACTAAACTGTAAAAGCACCAGAGATTTACAGGCACAACGGTACAACAGCCCAGAAAAGCAACAAATTCTGAAGGGTAAAAGAAAATTGAATTTTTTTTCAGAGTAATCCCACCACAATAAATCTCCCTTCGCAGTCAACCTTTAATTGTCCGTCCCATTTGAGCTATCCCTCTGAGGCAGTGTGCTGAGCTACAGAAATGTTCCAGATTATTTCAAATGAAGACCAATAAAAATGCTGTAGGAGAGCTGCACGCTCATTTTTTTCAGTTTAAGCATATTGTGCCACTTTCACTAATACCTCCACGGTGTTAAGGGAAAATAAATCACTGAAATGGAGCCCTGTCCAAATTGAGCTTTTCAGGAATGCAGTGCCTCTGCAATGCTCTTCCCGTCATTTTCACCTTTTACTTGCTCACATTCCAGTTTCTGCTCACTGGCTGCACAAATCCTTAGAGAAACTTGCCCCCCCCCCAAATAAAATGTGACAAAACAGACAACATGTTTGGGGCCTCTGCTTAATTGTGGCAATAACAATAATCCTTAAACCAACAGCACGTCAAAGACACACAGCCAGTCTGCTACTGATGAGAACGAGTCGGGCGGCCTTTAACTGTCGCCCACCCACTCTGTGCTGATGGTGGTGACTAATGCCACCTATGGTCTGAAATTGCAAGCTCTGGCTGCTAAGCGGAACGGTGCATGTCACAAGGAGCAACACTCAGCCTTTCAAGCATGTCAGACTATTAGGTGAGATGATGTTGGGAAACAACTTGAGATATAAAATGTCTCAGAGTGTCCAAGCTGTTTCTTCTCCTTTAGCTGAGATGTAGATGTTGTCATTACACACTCTAATTATTTGGACTACATGGAAATGTGGTACAGAAACACATCGGTTAGTCCTCATCCTAAAAAGCCTTTTGTCGTAACACTGAAATTATTAAATATTGAAGGTAAGCACCGAAACACCAATGTGTTCGGACAAAATGACTCTGATCTTACCTCATTCCTTAATTTACTGATTATTACTTATGCAAGAACTAACTAGCTCTAGGCTGCAATGTACTGTTAGAGTCATGCTGCTTATTTTAGCATTACATCAACTGGTGAGAATGTAGATTTTCTGCCAGGAACATTAGACTCAGAATTGCAAATAATAACAAAATAAGCATCTAGACATCAAGTGCATATTAAAGTGTTTTAAAACAAGTCAGCCAGAAAACTCTGCCAGCAACAGTTTGCAGTTGTTGTTAATCTGCTAGAAACCGAAAATCAGTTGTTGCCACCAACAGAAAACTGTAGAAGGATATCATAAAATAAGAGATTATATTAAGTTAGCCCTACCGTAAATTATCTAAAAAATATCTTCAGTTGTTGTAACGTGTGTCTTTTTGACGCTGCTCACTGTTTATACAGGTACCTGATAATTAGGAATCGCATCCTAAATCTAAAATGAGCCCGCAAAGTGAAAATATCCTGAGAGCAATCAGTCAGTCCTCTGTGACTTATTGGACCTAATCACCCTCATCATCATCTTCATATCAGCATCCATCACTTATCACTCTCTCTCTGATCCTCTCTCCTCCTATCCGTCCTTGACTCCATCCTTCTCTTCCCCCCTTCCTCTGGGTTTTTGTGCTCCTTCTGCTCCACCTTCTCATCGGCCTCCTAAACTCGGAAATCATCCAGGCATTAAATCCCAGCAGTCACTTCTGCCACAGAATCTGTGCAAACAGCTGCTGCTGGTATCAGTGCACAAGTAAGTGTCTCAGGACACTTTATTCCACTTGGAGCTCGGTTATGTAATGTCAGAAAAAGAAAAAAAATCTATAAGTGATGCAAGTTTTCTCCTTATATCAAAATATGACAATTTTGATTTACCAAAAATGTATAGTCAGGGCTGTGCCTTCAGAAAATTCCAATTCAAAGATCAACAACTTGGGTTTATGAAATCTATTAGAGTTAAAACAAGGCATCAATCTGTGTTGCTGTAAAGCTCTCATATTGGTCATTTTGGAGATTTTCACGGCAATATGAGTGAATGATCCATGTCCCGGGCTAGCTGTTGCATGACAGCAGAACATGCGTCAGTGTTGGGTCACCAGTTCAAGAGCCACTATTTGACTAGACAGCAGTGTTAAGAGTTGATTTCGTAACCAATTAACACTCCTCACTCTGTCGACATTACTTCAATCAGCATCCTGGCTAATTAGAAGAGAAACAAAAACAACAGCAAGATTAGAGATGCAGAGGAAAGATGCATGAAACCGATTTTCTCCCTGCTGCTGCTTTCTGTTTTCAACCCTGGTGCTTTGTTTCTATTTCTAACGTTGACTGAGGAGGCTCAGTCCACCCCCCACCCCCCCACCCCCCCCAGCTGACAGACTGAGAAATAAACCCACGGATGTATAATAACACTGGATGTAAAAATCAGACACTCACAGGTGCACACACACGCACACACACACACCAAATGCTTGTCAAACCAATGACTTGAGCGTGATTGCTCCTCTTCAGCACCCACACAGCCAAGCAGTCATTACAGCCCTCTGACACCCAAACCTGGAGATAATGACAGTTCAGGAGGGAGATTTATTTATTTTGAAGTAGGACTGGGTTATAATGACAATATACATATCGTGGAAATGTATACATTTGTCAACCAGCAACAATTTTCCTCTACCGTTTATGCCATTTCTTAAAGCCACCACAGAAAATAAGACAAGAACAAGAATCTGTTATATGATGTTATGTGTATTTCTCAGACCTTTCTCTGATCACTGCTTCTTTCTTGTGAAATACTGTGTAGTTTTTAGTCCTGTGGCCTTGTGGATTTTTTTTTGAATAAGAAGGGAACATTACTCTCAGTTAAACTCCTCGCAACTCACAAACCTTTAGTGTGACTGTCAACAGTTGGGAGGCTGTATTTGACAATTTGAGGTGATGTAACAAATAAATCAGGGGGACAACTTGACAACAATATTCTTGCTTCAATGTCATTTTTTAAATTTTCTTTCTGGTAATTTTATCTAACAGTTTCTCAATTGATTTTTCAGAAAATGCACTTTATCACAGTACTGCATTATGTAATTACATATATACCACGATGGAGGACATTGTGGAAGTGAAAACAAAAAGGTGTCACGATGGGCTACTGTAAACGTTTCATTTGGCAGAGCTCCTTACTAGTTCCAAATGTGACTTTCTGTACCAAACAAATATAAATATGCGTTAATGGTGCACATACGTTTATTTTTATTTATATTTGGTTCAGATAGCCAGATAAAACTCATCTTTGTTACAACCTATTTGAGCATCTGACTGTCCTTGAGACTCTCTTTCTCATGAGACTTCCTTCTAGCAATTAGTTTAGTGAGCCTGAGACCTTCTACAATCTGTATTTTTACTCTCAGCTCATGATGGCAGATGCAAGGAAACAGATGCAAAAGGCCATCAGGGTGGGAAAAGGGGGGGAGGGGCTCTGAAGCTCCCTCTGGGGGTTAATTTGCTCAGAGGCTTGACATTCGACAAGGCATAAGCACAGGAAATAATCAACATCACAAACCACAAGCATGAAGGAGATCATCAACCAAGAAATAGAGCGTCCCCAAAGCCCAGTGACACAGTGTGCTTCTGATTCCACTCCAGAACGTGGAAACTACCAATTACAGAGCACCACAACATGCTATCAATAATGGTCTTTTCTTCTTTTGCGTCCTCATTCACTTCCTAACACACATTGTGCAGAGGTGTGTGTGAGAAGCTGCAGTATACAGCTGTTATTTGTTTTGAAGATACAAAGGCTGCTGTGTTTTTCATGGCAGGATTGGTGAATTATTGTATATAGCTCTGTGACCTTGTGCATAGTGCATAGAGCACACACACACACACACACACACACACACACACACACACACACACACACACACACACACACACACACACAC
>JBBPCS010038958.1:0-20820 GCA_037974645.1 Hollardia meadi
GTCATGTGTACTGGTTGTGCTGTGTGTACTACTGTTGCAAACCGAATTGCCCCTCGGGGATAATAAAGACTATCAATCAATCAACTTTGACTGGAGGAGCTGGGAATCGAACCGCCAACTCTGCCATCAGTGGATGACCCATCTGAGCAGAATGACACTGTTTGGCTTGTAACACAAAGTTACTGTATATTATTAATCCTTGAATTTTATTAGCTAAATTTCATATTCATACATGCAAATTTAAATGTAATGATCTGTCACAAAGGAAGTCAAACAGTATTATACTGTGTATGTACAGTTTATTGACTCAATGAATTTTGGCTGTAAAACTATTGATACAATTATGTTTTTCTGTTTAAAAGCTTATAGTTGTTTTTTTTATTTTGTCTTCTGTAGAATAGACTATAAAAAAAATAAAAACATGCATGATAAATAACAACAGGAAAAAAGCAGAGTTAGGTCAACCTGTGGATCAACATCACCATTCTCCTTAAAAATGCATTTTATTCACACTTTAAAGACACGTCCAACTTTAATCCAAACATGCACGGCTGGTTCATGTCGGTGCTTGGCTCAGATTTGCACGTCACGGCTGAATCATATGTCTGAACCTTCTGTTTCCTGCACCTGCTGATGAGACCCGCTGGGTTTGGACACAGAATCTGCAGTCATCTGCTTCTACTGGGACACATGCATGCACACGTAGCAGGGAAGTGGGTGGTTTCACATACAAACAAAAGCATGGGTGGATTTAGAGCTAAATTAACGCCATTTTTAAAATCTGATGTATGATTGACCCACTACTGCAGCAGCTACAATCCATACAGTCTATACAGAGCTGAGTTGGCAGTTCAGCGGTGGAATTTTATGCAACTTCAATTCATGTGATGGGTATCAAATGAAGTACTCTATTATCTGTGTTACTTTTAGAGCATTGGTACTCGTATCGTAATTTCTTGAATGATATCCAGCCCTAATTTCTATGCTTGTAATCTCTAACATAGTAAGACAGACGCACCTGTCTGTAAAGTTATTTTTACTCTTTAATAATACAGTTATGTAGTAATTATGACTGGGTATCATTTAATAATTACAATACCAGTACCCTTAAAGTGATGCTGATACCCGTAGAGTACTTCATTCATCGTGTGAATTGAAGTTGCTTTTAAAATGCCACCACTGAACTGGCGACTCTGTCAAATACACCGTGTTTAACTTCATCATACCACAGACTGGAGGGGTTGTAGCTGCTGTGGTAGTGGGCCAATCACACGTCGCATTAAATCGAAGAATGGCTGCGAGAAAAACATAAAAATGATCATTTATTTCTAAAGCTGGATACAAAAAGTCGTCGATACTTTCGAGGTATTGAGTACCCACCCAGCCCTAGAAGTAACAAGTATATTGTATTTATTAAACCGTGTATTTCGTGCATCTTGGTCACAAAAAGAATAATAAGAAGAATACATTTCTATTAAATATAAAGAATAATGTTCTATTTTATCTCATCTTATTATTAGAACAGTGCATGCTAATAGTGAGTGGACAATATTTTCCAATATGTTACATGTGACTTACTGCTCTTTTTTATTTCTTATTTGAATTGAAAACGGTTTATTGCCAAGTACGTATTCACACACAAGGAATTTGCTGTGGCGTATTGGTGCATATAGGTATTAACAACATAAATACAAAGAATAGAAATAAAAATGATCATTATAGAAGAAGTAAATGTGTAAAATTATAAACAGTAGAAACATTGTGTACAGTATCTTATTTACATGTGTGTGCAAAGTGTGGACAAGTGTTTATTTTTATGTTGTTGACAAGTGTTTCTTTATTATTTTTATTGGCTACTTTTGTTTTCCAATTGAAAAATAATGCTTTTTTTTTTTCTTACAGCGCCCTGCTGCTTTGACTAGTACATCAACTTAATTTCCACATGTAAATCAATAACATTATCTCAAATCATACCTGCAGTGTAGCAGCAAACAGCAGGACGCTCTCCTGCCTCCGCCTCCTCCTCCTCATCCTCTTCCTCTTGGTGGCTCAGCACGGCTGAAGCAAAGCTCCATGAATGTTGAGGAAGGTGACACAGAGGAGGTCCGGGTGACCAGACCCAGCAGCCGGGTTTCGGTCTGTACATCCCAGCCTGAGCTCGATCCACGATGTGTGTGCGGTCTCCCTCCCCTCTGAAACCAAAGACAGAGCATCAGATGGGTTTTTCTCTGGATGGAGCTGAACGCAGCAGGACTGTATGAGTCACAAGCTGATTGGGCAGCTTGTCTCAGCTACTGATGTGATGCTTTTGTTTAAAGGATCATGCCTGTGTTTTGCATGTTTACTAAGAATATTTTACATCATCCCTGTCCACAATTCAGAACAAGCTGGAGTCTTTTAGGAATGTGGTGCTCACTTCCAATACTGCCACTGACTTCCATTTATTGCAACTCATTTGCTTTTGTTCTTGTCATCACACATTATCTTAAGTAAAGAATGTGTTTCACTCGCAAAATATTTTTTTCATTCTTTACTTTTACACCAAGTTTTTACACCAGTTTCATGCTGGTATTGCAGCTGTAAGTCTATTGAAGTTATTTGAACACTATACACTATTTTTGCAAATTTACCAATTTTTTTATTATATATATATATATATATATATATATATATATATATATATATATAATATTTATATTTTTTATTTTCATACTCTGAACAGAGACAAATGGCTAAATGACTAAATCTAGATTTAATGTTTCTCATGAAAGAAACTTAAACCTGAACACGTAACAGAGAGAAAACACTGCTGCTCTGCACTGATAACTGTCTTCATTTTTCATCTTTACAAATCATCAGTGTCTGACAACCTGAGATGAGAACAGGTTGGCAGAGATAAACTCCATCAGAAGTCTCTACAGCTGTTACAGCCGACTGACAGCTGATCCAGCTGTGATCAGCTGGTCCAGATGTGATCAGCTGATTCAGTTTTGATCAGCTGTCATCAGAAACGGACTTCGCTTCACGTGACGCTTCAGAGGAAAGGACGTCTCATTTCTCATAA
This sequence comes from Hollardia meadi, assembly GCA_037974645.1. Lineage (NCBI taxonomy): Eukaryota > Metazoa > Chordata > Actinopteri > Tetraodontiformes > Triacanthodidae > Hollardia > Hollardia meadi. The sequence goes on from JBBPCS010038958.1 coordinate 3,065, forward strand.
AATATATTTCCTTGTTTCCTCTCTCCTTCGTTTGGTTAGGAAAGCATGCAAGTGAGGGAAACGTGGAAGCAATTTAGGCGAAATGAGAAGCAGCCTGTTTCTCATTTTTCATCGTTGCGCAAAGCTTTTAGTCTCTGAGCCAGCGCTGCGATCCAATTGGTCAATCAGAGATCACGTGGTCACTCTCTGCCAATCGGAATGTAGCGTGGGGGGGGGCGTGGCTCGCGCTTACCAAACGGGACATTAAACAACCATCTCAAAGGTTACACACGTCCTGCCTGTTTCCTCTCCGTGTCGGGTTAATTTCGTGATAAATCTGCATTAAGACCCGCCTCGGAGTTTCAGGCTAATTTACAACTCCTAATTTCAACTTCCGTCGTGTCTCGGCTGTTGTATACATCGGCGGACACACCCTCTGGAGTTAAAGGGGCGGAAACCGCTGTTTACATTTCGACTGGTATTAGTCTTTTTATTCTTCTTGGATTAAAATGGCTTACCCAGGATACGGCGCTGCCCCCGGCGGGTTCCCAGGAGCGGTAAGAAAACGTTAAATGAAGCATCGGTTTAAAGCCGAATATGTCCGCACCGTCCCGGGATAGCTATCCGGGTCCCGTTGAACGGTGCGGAAGTTAGCCGAGTTAACTGGAATGAACTGACAAATTCACACAAATGCTAAAGGATCCAGGCGTTACGTGATAATATTTTATATAGTGGAGTAGAAAGCAGAATATCTCCTGCTGAGTTGTAGTGAAGTAGAAGTTTAGAGCAGCATACTCAGGCAAAGTACCTTAAAATAGTAGATGTTGGTGCCGGTTTACTACTGATTTTGCTTTCTAGGAAATTAACTCGAAATGTAACTTCATTTGTTATGTTTGTTGACTTTGAACTCCTCCCTCTAAAATCTTTGTAACCAGAGTTTGGGGTGAGGAAGGGTGAGGTTTCCTCTTTATAAGACCCGGGTAACACACACACACACACACACACACACACACACATAATCAGATCAATGACTTCAAGTCTTGTCAGTGCTCAATAAGAACTCACACATCGCTGGTGGACTATGTAAAGAGCCTTTTTGTGCTGCTTTATGAGGTTTATCTGAGATAAAGTATATGACTCAAACGCTGCACAAAGTACAGACTGAACTGCCACACAGACACACATGCAGGACGGTTTGCTCCCTTTGTCTTTATGAGTGTTCAACAAGTTAATATTTTCTGGTAACCACTGCATATTGAAGAACTTAGATGCCCTCGTTGGTTGTGACCCGCAGGATGTTGAACAACCAGTGAGGCCTGCGTGCTTCTTTGGCTTGTAAATTCTGCAGCATCATTTAATTTCCCTCGGAAAATGTGTCAGAAAACTTTGCATGAAGTCATGATTGACGACCAAAGCTTACCTTTTAATCGTCTTTTTAATCAGCATCTTGATATGTCCCACCTGTCGGGTGGAGGAGAAGTGCTCACTAACGCGGATCTAAACACATTTGTGCTTAAAATCTGAGAGTCTTTTAATCCAACTTGTGAAAAATGGGAGCAAAAACAAAAGTGTTGCATTTATATATGTTATGAGTATATTTTGATAAATGTAACTTTCAAATTAAGTTGTTCAACTACATCAATACATGGAGATGGCAGCTGATTTGATGCAACCTTATTATTGGCCAGAAAGTAAAACTGTGCTTGAAGGTTTGTGACGTATAATCCACATTTTGGTGCGTAATCTTTAGAGCTCAATCTTCAGAAGAAACCAACTGAACTATGCATATTTTCCTGTTTCTCTCGCTCTCAGCAGCAGCAGCAGCAGGATCCTCTCTTCGGATATTTTTCAGCTGTAGCTGGACAGGTAACACACACCCACAAAGATTTACAGCATTCACCTCAGTGTTATTCAGAAGTGTCACCATTCTCCAAATTCATCATTTGATTTGATTTAAACATTGTTTTTTCTCAGTACTGACGGTTCTGCCATTGTTGGTCTATTGCATCTGGGTTTGTAAACATCAACAGATCGTTAGTTGGTTTGATGATAAAAAAGATTGTAGGTATTTACAACAACTGGTGGCTTTTTGCAGGTGTAGTGGTTACTTCAATTAATATTCACCAAAAATAAAGATTCAGAGTTCAACAAAAAATGCCACCCTTCAACAATAAAAAAAACAAAGGATAGAAATTCAGTTTCTTACAAAGTTTGATTTCTCAAACCTTCCCTGAGTAAACCCTCTTCCCAAACACATCAATAAAGGATCTCTGAAACGGAACATAAACAGTTGATCGTCTTTTGGGTGGAGAGACACAAAAAATAGGCTTCTGTGAGAATCGCCGATCCTGTCTTTGATGTCGTGACACCTCTGGTATCATTGAGCCTGACCACACAGCTCGCCTTGAGTCGGTCGCTGTTGGCGTTTCTCCGATCTTTATAGTTTCCTGTATATGACGTCTGTTTTCTTCAACTCTGACAGGATGGACAGATCTCGGCAGACGAGCTGCAGCGCTGCCTCACACAGTCCGGCATCGCCGGCTCATATAGACGTAAGAACATCATTTGTTTTATTAAACGTCCCCTCAAAACACAAATATACTGTCAGACCTGCTCAAATACGCTGTTGCGTACTGTGGCCCACCATGCGTTGAAAGCATCAAATGGCTTTCTGCAAATAGACTCTTATTTAACGCCAACTTATATAATAGTATATAAATGCACATATATCGTGATAAAATATATACCATGTAATCAGGTGTCCTGGTTGGTCATCAGAGCTGATGAGTATCTTAAGCCCCTTTTACACAGCCCGTTCAATGCGGGCCTGTTGCGCCTCTGATCCGCCTTCAGGAGCTACTTACCCTCCGAGCAGAGGACGAGATCATCGACCCATAACGGGGACGGTTACAGACTCCGACGCTGATGTGTTACTCGTCTCGCCTCTTTTAATTGAGCGCCTGCTTGCTATCTAAAATCACACAGTGGAGCGGAGTTATGACGCCGGTGCTTTGTTCAGTGTAAATCAACGAAGACGGCGTAGCGAAGGGTCTTATATTGCCCAATCTGTGTAAAAAGGGCTTTAGAAAACTGCAGACGCCCAGTTCTTAATGACTCTCCGGTGTACCCGAATACACCATGTAGAAACGGCACGCCTGTTAGGGACACGTGGTACTTCTTGTTACGTGACATTTTTGGTACAAATATTTACCCACCAATGTGGCAGATAGCCTTGCGAAATTTACTCGCCCAACAATAAAGTCTACTCACATGTGGTGCTTGGCGGGTGTTAATTTCAGGCCCTGATGACACCTAATTGAAAATAACTAGTTTAGCTGGTTTTCCAGATAATCTCTGAATAGACTCTGTGGTTTTAATAAAACCCTCATTTCTTTCTGTGTTTTCCTTTTACAGCCTTCAGCCTGGAGACCTGCAGACTGATGATGAGCATGCTGGATGTATCCTTCGCCAATCAGAGAGGTTTAATAGATTGACTCACAGGTGGAAGGTGTTAATAACGGGAAACTTCATGAACTTCCTAAGTAAAATAAAACATGAATCAACTCTGTAATCTTTTTGTTGTAAAGCACTTTGAGCTGCATTTGTTGTATGAAAGGTGCTGTAAAGGTAGAAATAAAGTAGAAGTGGTAAAGAATCAGAATCGGCTTTTTTGGCCAAGTATGTGTGCACATACCAGGAATTTGTTTAGCATAGCTCTCACGGTACTTGCATAGAAAAAAGACATGCATACATGCATGCTTCCTTCCACTTTCCTCAGTCTGGAGGTGTATAAGTCCTGAATGGAGGGCAGGTTGGCACCAACGATTTGTTTCTGCAGTTCTGATTGTCCGTTGCAGTCTGTTCTTGTCCTGACCCAAACCAGACGATGATGGATGTGCATAGAACAGACTGGATTATTGCAGTGTAGAAATGGATCAGCAGCTGTTGAGGCAGGTTGAACTTCCTGAGCTGACGCAGGAAATACATCCTCTGTTGCACCTTCTTGATGACTGAGGCTATGTTGGAAGTCCACCTTAGGTCCTGGGACATGGTGGATCCCAGAAACCTGAAAGTTCCAACAGAGGAAACAGTGTTGTTGAGGATGGTGATAGGGGGCAATGATGGTGGGCTTCTCCTGAAGTCCACTGTCATCTCCACAGTTTTGAGCGTGTTCAGCTCCAGGTTGTTCTGACTGCACCAGAGGACCAGCTGTTCAACCTCCCGTCTGTATGCAGACTCGTCACTGCCATGAGGCAGATGACTGTTGTGTCGTCTGCAAACTTCAGGAGTTTAACAGACGGGTCTCATGAGGTGCGGTCTTTAGTGTAGAGGGAGAAGAGCAGGGGGGTGAGCACACATCCCTGGGGGGCTCCAGTGCTTATGGTCCGGGTGCTGGATGTGATTTTCCCCAGCCTCACCTGCTGCTTCCTGCCTGTCAGGAAGTTTGTGATTCACTGACAGATGGAAGTTGGCACAGTGAGCTGGGTGAGTTTGGAGTGGAGGATTTCTGGGATGATGGTGCTGAACGCAGAGCTGAAGTCCACAAACAGGATCCTTGCATATGTCCCTTGGTGGTCGAGGTGTTGCAGGATGAAGTGCAGTCCCATGTTGACTACATCCTCCACTGACCTGTTTGCCCGGTAGGCAAATTGCAGGGGGTTGAGCAGGGGCCCTGTGATGTCTTTCAGGTGAGTCAACATCCGTCTTTCAAAGGATTTCATGACCACAGACGTCAGAGTGACAGGCCTGTAGTCATTTAATCCTGAGATGGAGGATTTCTTTGGGATCAGAGTTATTAGGGAGCGTTTGAAGCATGAGCGGACTTCACACAGCTCCTGTGATTTGTTGAAGATCTGTGTGAGGATGGGTGTCAGCTGGTCAGCACAGACTTTCAGACAGGAGGGGGACACGCCGTCTGGACCTGAAGCTTTCCTGGTCTTCTGTCTCTTGAAGAGGTGACACACATCCTGTTCACAGATCTTGAATGCTGGTCAGTGGGGAGGGGTGAGAGTGGTGCAGGAGGCGTGAATGGCTATTTGGTGTCCGAGCTGGAGTGGGTGATGGGTGTTGATGTGGACCTATCGAACCTGCAGTAGAATGTATTCAGGTCATCGGCCAGTTGATGGTTCTCAGCGGTGTGGGGGGATGGTCTCCTGTAGTTGGTGATATCCTGCAGTTTTCTCCACATTGACGCAGGGTCGTTAGCTCAAAAACTGTCCTCCTGACCTCTTTGCTACTTTAATCTTCTTTGTCAGTGTGTTTCTGGCTTGGTTATACAGGACTTTATCCCCGCTTCTGTAGGCCTCCTCCTTGGCCTGGTGAAGCTGCCTGAGTTTAGCCGAGAACCATGGTTTATTGTTAATGTATGTGCAGAAGGTTTTAGTTGGCACACACAAGTCCTCACAAAAACTAGTGTAAGATGTCACAGTATCAGTGAGTTCATCCATATCTGTTGCAGCAGCCTCAAAAACACTCCAATCGGTGCACTCGAAGCAGGCCTGTAGTTCCAGCTTTGCATCTGTGGTCCATCATTTCACAATCTTAACTACAGTCTTAGCAGATTCCAGTTTCTGCCTGTAGGTTGGGAGAAGATGGACCAGACAGTAATCAGAGAGCCCCAAAGCGATATGCGTCCTTTAATATTGTGTAGCAGTGGTCCAGTGTGTTACTGTCCCTGGTGGGACACTTAATGTGCTGTCTGTATTTAGGCAGTTCGTGGCTGAGGTTTGCTCTGTTGAAGTCCCCAAGAACAATGAGCAGGGAGTCTGGATGTTGTCTGTTCCATGTTAGTAATCTGGTCAGCCAGGTGTTGTAAAGCCTCACTAACACAGGCCTGAGGTGGGATGTAAACACAGATCAGAATAAACAAGGAGAACTACTGCAGTGAGTAAAACGGTGAGGACTGCGTGATTTCTTCAACACTGTGACATCTGTACACCAACCTTTGTTAATGTAGAAGCAGATTCCGCCTCCCCTGTTTTACCCGGAACTCTCCGTTACGCGATCTGCTCGGGAAAGGTGGAAGCCCGGCAGATGTAACGCAGTGTCCGGGGTGTGAGCCAGGTTTCAGTAAAGCACAGGGCGGCAGTTCTGCAAAAGTCCATATTTGCTGTGTTTAAGAGGAGCAGTTTGTCCATCTTATTTGCCAGAGAGCGCACATTGGCCAGATGTGTAGATGGGAGCGCTGTTCGAAATCCCCACTGTCACAGCTCAACAAGCACGCCGGCTCGCTTCCCCCGTCTGCGTCTCCTGCAAATCCCATAAAGAGCTGCTCTTCCAACAAGAACTTCAGAAAAACTTTCTGGCTCAATGAAAAGTGGAGAAAAAGTTTGACCAGTGGATTTACCGATGTTTAAGAGTTCCTCCTGACTGTATTGTATTGGAGAGGGGCAGCTCAAATAAACAAAATCAAAGACAGTACAAGAGAGTGCAGCACATAGGCGGCCATCTGTGTTACCATCTTGGTTGTGTGAGACATCTAAAGTCAGTTTTTAAGTTAATTGTCCAATGTGAGTGATAACTTTTTTGCTGTTATGGTGCTTTCAGACAGCGAGCAGCTGCCTCCTTGGCTGCCACCTTCTAAAGTCAGTGTTCTGTCTACTGTTCAGCACAGGCTGCTGCTATCAGCTGCTACCAAGTCATAGAGCAGTTTGTAGCTTAAAATAGAGGAAATGGCTGGCAATATGATGATTAGTGTCATAAATGTTGTTTATTGCCCCAAACTAGATAATCAGACCCTGAAGGTGATGTTGCTCCAATACTGTTTCTCTTCATTGAGCTGAATCTGATGGTTACGTCCCCGTATGATCTAGGGGATGAGGGGAGTAACAGTGTCGATATTTTTTAACCGGGTTATTTTAAAAGAAGAACGAGAAACAGAGATATACAAATTAAAGAGTTTATTTACAAATAAGAAAAATGGTAAACTGAAAATGAGCTGCTCCAAAAACGAAGTAGTCGGTCCGCCTATAAACAGAAACACACGTAGGGGTTACTATAAACTAAAGCACAAACAATTTACTCAAACTATATTCAAACTAAATAAACTAATTCCCCCTCTCTACACAAAGAGAGTAACGTACCAGCTTGACGTAAACATGATCGTGGGTTAACAGGTTTTGACGATAATCATACAGCTTACACGAGGCGCACTGCTCACTGCTCACCGCACACCGGGGTCCACAGCTGCACTCCCCATTTTATTGTCGCCTTGATCATCAACTGGGAATCAGCTGCAGACATCAGCTGATCGAGATCAGCTGCAACAATTAAATAGAACACAGGGTGGACCCAAAATATACCACACGTAACAATTAGTCATTTGGGGTTAGGTTTAGGGTTAGATACCAGGTAAACCTGCTTCTTTATTGTTTTCCTCTCTGTGGTTTCCATGGTCAGACAGGGAGCCGTGGTGGCAAGAAGAAAAAAAAAAATTGACTCATCATAAACTCTGAATGCAGAGGCAAAAGGTTGTGTGCATTCAGGAGCTGCCACCTCTGCAGTACAAACACAGGCTTTAAGAATTTTGTCCACAGAATCCATTGATTTTTAAAATTTTCTCTGATTTCCCTCTACCTCATAGGTTTTTTGACTTGGGTAACAGGAAAAAAAATAGAGGATACCAAGCTAAGACAACCTCAGTGCTTGTTTGGACTGCTGATGGAAAGCTGAGATGGAGGAACAGCCAGTGTCTTGTGGGCTTATCATAACCCTACAAAGAGAGGGAGGGACAACATTCAAGGTTAAACATACACTCACATGTAGTGATTCTGTTCCACCCACACAAGGAAACTTGAAAGAAGCTTTAATGGTGGATCTTTTCAAACTGTGGCACAGAGCCTGCAGGTTCCACGGGGAGATAAAATGAGTGATTTACTTGAAAAATACAATCTCATTAATGATAACTTATCTAAATGGTAATCACATTATTTTGCCAATTATTCGACAGAATGACTAATCGGTTACACTATAATACTTTCTTCAGCCCATCAACTTGAAAGCTACAGCATCCACATTCTGCAAACTCTGAGGCTACAGTACATCCACACTAAACGTTTGGCATTTGTGAAATGAAAACGGCCTCCGTCCACACGAGCATTTTAGCACCGTATCATCTCCATCCAGACTAAGTATGCCTGAAATCATTTAAGCACACTGGGCATGCCTGCACTGGTGTAAACAGGAAATAGTCCCATACTGTCTAAAAGCTACTACTGTTGTGCCAATGTACTGTAGCTTTGTATATAGCTAGACCAGAAAGACAGTAATGAGGCTAATGCTAAATAACACATGTAAAATGTCTAAACATAACAGCAGGCTAAGCATCACATACTAGCAAACTTGTAAACATTCATCCATTATTTATGCACATAAAGACACACAAACACACACACATGGTTTCTTACAGTCACAAAAAATTGATTTGAGCAAATTAACAAAAATAATCTATTTCTCAGTAGTCACCAACAAGTATAGTCCATAGGCTGCTACTAGGTTACTATGGCGTAGGTCTTGCTCTACCACTTACACACATCAAAAATGAACTGTTGAGTTAAGTGACTGGAAGTCCCTACTGGAGAGCATGCATTTACAAGGATACAAGGATAAAACACCTGAGGGAACCTGGGACGTTCATTATGTCATTATATTGTGTAGCCTGAGTATTCACATACTGAATGCTGTTTTATTGTATTCAATCGCAACAAAATTCCTCCAACAATAGCACTCAAAATCGGTGCTTCCATTTCAGCTAAGTTTAGCAGCCCAGCAAAATAATCCTCATTATGACCGAACACGGTCATGTTTGGTTTAGATTAGTTTGCTTGGTTGCTGTGTATCCAAGTCAGAAAACAGTTCGGCTTGTATCATTTTACTCGAGCTAAACCATGTCAGACAAACTCATGTCTCTCCTCCAGGTGCATGTACTGCACTGCATTCCCTGAAACCCACTTGAAGACAGACCAAACAATGACTGACATGTCTCCACTGTTCAACTGCTCTCCACTCAGAATGGCCACATTGGAGAATATTAATAGAAATACCTGTGGTTGAAGAGTGATGTGCATACCACTCCTCCTCTGTCTGCAATGGGCACATAGCTGCTGAGGAGATACCTAGGACACAGTTGTAAACACAGGTTTCTCTCTCTCCTCTCACTCTCTTAACTGTCAATACTGTTGGATAAAAGAATGAGGAATGGTTTTTCAGGTGTGCCACTAAAGTAGCCTTATAACAACAAAGACACTAGAGCAACTTACCCAATGGCTGCTGTAAACAATGTAGGTAACCATGAAGCAGCTTTTTCATCTCTTAAGTGGAACTGTGGAGGTCACTGATCACAAAACTGGTGTTCAGCACCTGACGTAGGAATATCTTTAACTGAATGCCAAAATAAAACCAATTAAAACTTTAATTTCTTCACTTAGTTTTTTGGTATTTAAGATGTCTTTGCATGTCATTTTCCAGTGACAACAGTGTAACAGCTTGTCGAATTTTCATCTTTAAAGCAAATTTTATGTATACAAGAAAGATCAAAATTTTCATATTATTAACGCAATTAAAGCTCCCATTTAAAGAACTTGTGGTTGTAGAAAGTACATTTCTTTACCTAGAGTTACTGAATTAATTAAAAAAACTGGAACGGCACTCAGTAGAGCGCATACCTATGCCAAAGCCCAATAGCCCAGCTTCCATGCATTAATGCATGGATCTTGCTTAAAAAAAAAAAATCAGGCATATTTAGAGGGCTGGTATCTATGACATGTACAATTTACTGCAGATCCAAATAAAAATCCGGATCTAGTGGATTTAAATGTATTTTCATAGGGGGGTAGTCTTTTCCTGGCTGCTGTAGGTAACAAATAGTGCTAGAAACCTGCAACTACCACCAATGTGTAGCTAAGTTAATATGGCTTCAGTAAGGTACTAACAGTTTTTATGTCTCTACAATGGTTTTAAACGTATGTCCAAACGAACATCACAGATTTTGGTGCGGATTCAGATTTGTCATTACTACTGTAGCTTCTGTGAAAAATAGCCATATTTAAATCATTTATATCAGTGTTAAATGGACTATGCTAAGCAGGTCAACGTTTTGCAAAGGTTTTTGCAAATGAATGAAATGTCGAAAAATGCCCTATCTCGCAATGTTAAAGAAAGAGGTAAAAAAATTCCTGGATCCGCCCCATTATCCAAAATTTAATGGGTTCTTCCTTGGCCCATGCCCCATCTGTCCACCAAGTTCCGTGGAAATCCATTCAGTAGTTTTTACGTAATCCTGGTGACAAACAACAAAAGAACCAACCAACAAATGGACACGGGTGAAAACATAACCTCCTTGGTGGAGGTAATAATGTCAGGAATGATGTTTGGGATGTTGTTTTGTAGTTGTGTACAGCATTAAACCATTACATCATCAGCCAAAGTTAAGTGCAGTGTACCACCTCCTCTACATAAAAACACAACTTGAAGAACTATACCTTTCGCCATGTGATGATACCTCTCAGTTATTTGATTGCACATTGTCTTTTTTCAGAAGCCATTTGCTCTTTCTTGGTTAGCGTACCCTGGCTACAGGTACTAGAGTTTGCAGCAATTGCTAATCCAAAGATGACAACATATTTCAGTTGGAATGCCAAGGTTTTTTTTGTTTTTTGTAAATCTGATAAAGTTTGAAAGCAAAAGATAAATGTGATGTCTTAATTAAAGATTGGGATATAGATAACAGTGCAATATATTGAACTTACTGAACACATAGAAACTTGATCCAAATACAACATGATGAAGGTAAATATACAGCAAGATTACGGAGAAAAAGCGTGCGTAGTCCACAGCTTTAACGGCTTTAACAACAAATCAGGCTCTAGGCGAGGCTTTTATCATTCGCAATGTTTCTAGACCCACTTAACAGCATTCCAGAGAGAGAGAGAGAGAGATGATATAAAGACACTAATGATCTGTCACTGAGTAGACAGAGATGCAATTAAATAGCCTATGCTGCCTGCCATTTTACTGCAGGCACAGCAGTGCTACGACAGTGTGGTCGTAGTCTGGGGCTATCCAGTCTCCTCAGGGGTGCTGCTGTCAGTGGTTGGCCACGAAATACCACCATGGCAGCAAGAGTGGCGCAAACCTGATGCTAATATTGAAGTTGGTTAACAACTAAGATTAAATTAATGGTGGTGGAGACTGATATAGGAGGGAGTCAGAGAGTCATTAATAATGTAGAGTGGTACATGGATCTACTGTATTTTGATTCTTTTTATTAGATATGTGGCGTGCAACTATTCTTACCAACACTGCAGCCAGCAAATTTTAGCAACAAATCTCTGATAAGCTCATTGTGTGCTAGCTGGTGTACATTTCCCTCAGGAGTTGGGGGCACCAAAACAGAGTTTAGCTCCAGAGTGTAAATATTGATGGTTTGGGTTACCAGAAACATGGTTACGACTGTGGTTATGTGTGCCAAATGGTCACCACAAGAAACACAACCTCAAACGTTGCTTTTTATCTCCTGGATGTGTAAATAGGCAACTGTTTGCTAATATGTTAGCAAACTATTTAACCCTTTAAACTCTTTAATAGAAATGGTTTGCCAGTGACTACCTGGGTGTTTTTGCTTATTGATGTCATTTCTTTGAGTATCTTGAAATGCTTCATATCCCTAAAATCTGAACAACCCAAGCTAAATGATTATGTAAGTCAATAAACCATAATACTTGATAAAAAGTTTTGAAATTGTGTCATGAATTAAAAAACATAATACACAAATCTGATTTTAAAAAAATCAATTTTCACCAAATAGCTTAGCTGTAAGCTAATTGTCTCCTGGCTTCACTTGTATTTTTATTTTTATGAAAATGGTATCGAACTTCTCATCTAACTTTTGGCAAAGTGGAGAAAATGTTTAAGTATTCCTTTAAGGATGCTTTCACATCTAACCAGTTTGGTCTGGACTTTCTTATTTTCAAGTTTGATCTGAACCAAAATTACAGGTGTGAAACCTTCCTCAGACAAAAAAATCTGACCTTGGTCCAGCAAAAACAGGTGGTCTCAGTCTGGGCAAGTTCTTAATTTAAATATGGTCCGACGACATTTTAAAAAGTCAACTGGAAAATATTCCAAACTAAAAATGCAGACACTTTCCAGGTATTTTCGGAGAGGATGATAGAGACAGGGTATAAAAGGACTTGAGAGCAATGCCACCTGAAGATAAAGAAGCTGTTCATTCATTTTCCTCCATTCATTCAAACGTCAATAGAAGGCTATCCACTGGCTCGAACAAGTCAATGATTTGAAAAAACAACAACATCAGATGCAAACCAATCAGTATCAGTATTGGGAGACGTACTAGGGGTCATGGTAAGATGTGAGGGCAAAACCAACCGGATCAAATGAATACAATGTAGAAAAAATATTATCTTTAGTTGGGACCTTGGTATGCACTTTCAGGTGTGAAAGCACCCAAAGTTTGATTTGTTAACAGTGTGACTACATGTGTCCAAAATATGGTAAGTGGGCACTTTTGTCTAACCTGACCCAACGATTTAGACTGAGTGACTGATTACTTGCTAAATTTACTGAAGGACTGCACAACAGCGTCAAAGTTTTCTATTTTAAGGATGAACTGTGACCACAATTTTTCCATAACCTTTACTAAATCAAACTGGTGCATCTTTGGGTGGTTTCATTGGTTCCATGCTTCACAAGGTCTGTCAGATTATTCACTGCTGCTAACAACGTGTTTGACTGTAAAACATTTAAGCCTGACTTAAACTTTACCCCGCCTTGGATAACCAGACAAGCTGCCATGTGGCCATTGTTCAGCGACTTCTTCATAACAGTACCCTATAAAAGCTTGGGTGACACAGAAACTGAATAGCCACAGTGCTTTCTGACAGCACCAACCTTTGTTAGGGTGACAAAAAAGTTTAAGATCCCTAAGGATGGAGCCTCTTGGCCACAGTCTCTCCCTCTGTGTGTGACACACAGAGGGAGAGACTGTGCCCAAAGGCCAGTGGAGACAGAGACTGCTGAGAAAGAAAGGCGAGCTGGTGCGAGGTAGAGTGATGACAGATTGGGAAATGAGGGCATAGAAGAGACAGACTGGAGCTGGATTCTTTAACTAAGAGCATGATACACACACACACACACACACACACACACACCCTTGGCATATAGCTCCATCTGACTTTTTAGACTTCATTGCCAGGAGACCCTGTCATGCCCCCAACCTTTGAGCACCCACATCTATAATTAGCTTAACGGCACACCTTACTTACCACCCACGTAAAGAGAACAAATGATCCAGCATAATTGCACATTGGACATGTTCAAACAAAGAACTCCACGTTGAAAGTTCTTCTTTTCTCATGAGGTAGAGCATTTCTGTTTTCACAGAGAGGCAAAACACAGCAGACCAACTGGACTTACCTGCCTCATAGATATACAGATACTAGGGGCAGGGAAGACAAGAGTGGAACAACAGGCACTTGTGGCAGCACACATAAATATAATGAGGTGAGAAAGACAGAAGGTGGGATTCCGAAAGTATCGAAAATCCAGAGGTCGAGACAAGATGATGGAAGCAATGGAACTGAAAAATTAATAGAAAGAGTGCAGCAGGATGAGGTGATACCACACATTTAGTGATAATGATATAAAATTAATATTCTTCCCAAAGACAGTAGCCTGGATTAGAATTCCCCATTTAAAATCACAGACAAATATAGTAATAGAGAGTTTTTAACAAGACTGAATATTAATCATCGAGTTTCCCCTCCAGCGTAAGTTTTTAACATGCAGGGCTCAGTGTACAAGTTAACAATAATAAATAGGCAACTTCCGGTTCGATTTTCAAAATAAAGCTTGCTGAAAAACATTTCACACATTATGATTATTTGCGTTGTCATGGGAGCCTAGTTGTAGATAAAGGTGGGGGTGCAAGATTAGTGACGGCAAGGGGATATATGGCAGGAAACTTTCCATTTAATTAACACCTGAAAGTACAATTTTCTGCAATATACAGCCTTCAATCATGACCAATAAAGCCGCTCATTCAATTTGCTGAGTTTGTTTTACACTATATAGTAATCAACATCAGGCATCCCTATCAGTTACCCAGTGTTTCTGTAGTTGTAACAAAATGGAATATTACGCCAAAATTTAAGTAAAATGACATATTAACGATTCCCAATGTGTCCTTAAAAACACAATACTCCAGAAAGAAAAGATAAAGGGCGCTATATGTCAAAAGTCTGGGCAATTCGGCATCACTATAATCAATAAAGATAAACTGTATTTCTTTACAAACAATTTGTTAGTTAGCCGTGCTACTATAGAAGACTGCGGGAATGAGAGGCAAAAAAATCCCAAAAATTCCAAAAAGTAAGATTTATCACTAAAATAAGTGCTGGTTGGTGGATCGGATACACGGCAAATTAAACACTTACCCAAAGCACTCTTGATTTACTGTCTATCATGTGTGTGTAACAGTGTTTGAGGAGTTTTTTGGCTGTTACTTAAGTAACTATCCGTTTTGCTCCTACCTGTTGTCGTGGTGGAAAGAGACCACCTACTTCCTGATAATACTAAACGTGTGATTTTATCTGAACATCAACACAAAAAATGACTGACTGACGGACTGAGTCTGATGAAATGTCTGAGTGATGGAAACACTGCACTACATAGCTAACAGACTTGGATTGCTCTCTATGACATCCAACATGCGTTGGATACGTATAATCTTGAATTGTATCACAATAATTGAAAACCAACTAGACAGATGTTCATATGTAGTTAAGTGCATTTTATGTAGTTCTCCATTTGTAAGAGAAATGTAATATTTAATTAAGATATGAAAGGGCCAAATATAAGCATTTTGATCGAAATTTACTCAAATGAAGCAAAAGTTGTATCATGATCAAAAAGTGGTGATGCAAAGAAAACATTTGCTGCCCCAAGTCTAATAGTGGGGGTGCAGCTGCTGTGCTTGCTCCATTGCTCAGGCGCAGGCTCATGGAAGGTTGTAAATAATGTTGTCAAACAGTTGCAGAACAGACCAAAGACAGGATAAAAAAGTCTGAAAGAGATGGACTAACACATTGTTGGTTTTGATCTTTTCATGGAATTTGTTGAAAGATATACAATAACGACAACTTTATCCCACAATTTACAGGCGTGCAATTGCTATTTGCTCTGGCTAATTACTGTCTTCACTTCTCTGGCAGCAAGCCTGGCTTTCATGATACCCACGACACACACAGTATGATAGCTGAAAGCCTTGGAATTACACACTGGTGATAAAATCTTTTCACCCTCCCAAGGCAAATATACGTAAGGTAATCTGCTGTGCACCTACACTGTAAACTGATTGAGAGAGAAATGCCACAAAGAGTTAAGATAATGACATTTAAGGCAGGGTCATTATATTCAGGAAGTTGTAACATTCAACATCTGCCCGTGATCACAACATCAGCCTCTCTGTGACATCTGTTACGAATGCTGAGCAAGCATATGGAAAACTTCGATGAAACTGAAAGATTTGGAATCATTCAAACTAACACAGCCATCATCTCTAATTGGCTTTTAAGAAGGTTAAATCTCCTGACAGGAATCACACTGACGTATCGAGAAAATCTCCACGGTACCACAGAAGACTCTCAGCAGATTCCAAGTTTGCACAATCAACTTGGATGCAGTTTATATCCATCCTGCTCCAGTCTTATTGTGCAAACATATTTGTCATTTTGTGCCCAGAGCCAATGATAACATGGTTTAAACATTACATACAAAGCTATTGGATGGGAATTCTGTGAGTGCAAATGGCAAATAACAAAAAAAGCCACTCCTGGCAGTCACACACTACTCTTCTGGGTTCACTGGTGGACTGCAGCACAGTACTCAAGAGCTAAACAACATAGAAACCGGCTCCAGAAAATGACAGAGGTCAAATCATGGCCCCGCAGTGTCCGGCCTGTTGAAATAACGGCCTCAAGCGCAGTAAATATTGACTTTGCTAAGCCAGTGTTTACCTCTGGGGCTTCTCGGAGAAACTAGAAGGCAATTAATTTTTGATTCGAACCAATTTCACTTGTTTTAAGAAATGGAGTGTAACACTGTAAAACTCACAGAGTATTTTAGCGTGTTTGTATGAAGTAATCCTCCCAACAAAGCTTTAAGTGCACTGTACAGGAGTCATCGTGGACATGCAATCTGCATGCTAACGATGTTGAATGCAGGGAGAGACAGTTTCCATTGCGTAAACCCAGAGTTACACATTGGCTGACTTCACCCCCTCCCCATTTTGTATATTCTCAATCCAGAACAGATAGTGAGTGGCCTGCCAGCACCAACACCAGCTCAGCATTATGGTGCTAATGTCTGCTTGCTGTTATGTTGGACATACACTTTAGTGACAAATTAGATCAGAGTATTTTTGTTTTTTTAATACTTGGAAAGTAAGTAAAAAGTGGAAAGTGGTATTGTTGTTGGCGCTGTGGTAGTAAAGACAGTCTTAGCAACATGGCTACTGCTAGCAGTCTGGCTACTGTCCAAAGCAAAAGCAACCATAAGGATTCCATATGGACCTACAAACTAGCAGGTCTCACTAATCTTGTAGAATGTAGGTTTTGAACCCTCTCCAGGTGGTAAGGGGAGTGCAGATTACGACACGCAACACAGCTGTTTCCATCGAGTGAATGCCCATCCATTCACTCTTGTTTTTCTGTTCCGTAAAGGCTAACGTGCTTCCTTGATGCCGTAAATCAAACCTTAAGTTTTCTGTGAAAAATCCAACCCGGTGGCAGAATGAATAGCAAGGCTTATAGGGAACCAATCTAAACGTGGATTTTGTAATTTTTCCTTTGCCATTACACTGTGCAATATACAGTATATTTACTTCACACTGATAAGTTAACGCAAAAAAAAGTTGTCTATTTCCTCTTTAAAGTTAGAGCAAATATTTTGTTTGAATCTGAAGGGTGGGAGACTTAAACATGCCACCCAGTGAATGTCCTTACTAAGAGCAAATACCTTTAGTTTGATAAACACATGACTAACTAATGCCTTTTCGGTGACATTGTCATGCCTCAAGTCAGAAAATGTTTTCGAAACTCACTAGTGTTCATTTAAGGACTATAACATGTTTTGCTTATCTCCCATGGGGATAAAAGGAGAGAGAGAGAACGTGCAGTGAACTTTGGGTTGTTATTCACCTTATACAAATACATGCCTGGGCATATGATGTGAAGATTCTGAGAACTGACTGAATGGTGTTTGATTGGTTCATTCCATTAACACATAAGTACAGAGACTGCTCTCTCTCCTTTGTTGCAAAACTGATTTATAGTCGTCATTTGTTTCACTGTGTTGTATTGATGTATCATTTTTGTTTATATTTGTGCCTAAACTCCTACTTGAGCATATTTACACTATGTGAAGTGTATTTCTTTATATTGTATATCAAGGCACTTATATTGCAAGGCACAAATGGGGTTATACAAAGTGTAGCATTTGATCTTCCTTAAAATCATTTCACTGCATTTGGTATAAATCTTGGACTAAAATTGGATCCTTTAAACATCTAACCTTAAAGTTGTACTAATCAATGTAGTCAGCTCAAGCCCAGCAAACAATCAAAAATCAAGTTCGGTCAACACGGGGCGTCTGTGGCTCAGGTGGTAGAGCGGTCGCCCAGTGATAGGAAAGTCGGTGGTTCGATCCCCGGCCCCTGCGGTCTACATGTCGAAGTGTCCTTGAGCAAGATACTGAACCCCAAA